>JACJUY010002928.1:20970-77141 GCA_014220935.1 Platorchestia sp. MABIK | reverse complement strand
AAATTGATTTTCCTTGTTCTTGCTTTTATTTCATCTTGGCTAGATTGTGTGGACGGAAATACTCCACACCCTCAATGAATTTCCTGCACATTAAACTCCAAGATTTTTTGAACGGATATAAGACAGTATTGCCGTGGGAGCAAATCAACTTCGCAACTTTTTACCCGCCATACACAAGACAACTCATCCCTGAAATTTGGTTCCACCTACTTCCTAATGCTCATACGCAATAAAGATTTAGTTATTTCTCATTCTTCTGCCATTTATTCTTTTCTCCCAACCAATCTTTGATGTCAAAATTTATCAAAAAAATGCAAACATGAGCACGTAATCCAAATAAACGAGTTTTTAAAAGGAAACTACTCTCATTAATCCCGAAAAAATAATTGATCATGAGTTAAATTTACTCAAAACGTTCTTTGAATTTGGTATTTAAGAATACCAAGGCACCAGTAATCTAACAAAGAAAGCACATAGAGTAAACAGCAGTAAATGCAAACTCGTAAGTATCGGGTTGTAACAGAAGTTCTGTCCAATTTTTGAGCTGTATGGTTAGGGCACGATTACTTCAATTTAGCTTGTTAATGCTCTGTGCTTATCTATGGTAATTAATAAAATATTATTTCTTCTTTCAGATTGTGTGATAATTATCGTAATTATTAACTATTTTTAGCCTTAATGTACACTCCCAGTGAAGAGCATATCAGGCACATTTACTGTTTGAATTTCATAAGATTAGATTATTAGTTAGTTTTAGACTCCCTGTCAGCAAAAAATGCGATCCAAAAAGAGGAAGAAGGAAGGCACCATTTAGTGCGGAGTTAAGGGGACGCGAAATCTATGCAGAAAGGGTATAGAAACAGTAAGTTGAGAAAGAAGATTATGAAACAAGATCAAAATCGAAGAAGAAAGTAGTAGTTACGCGTGAGGAAATTGGACTATTTCGTAAGGCTGAAAAGTTAGAAAAGAGATGTAGATTAAATGTTAATACGTTTAGATCTAAACGCATTAACGCAGGTCAGAAAGCTCAACATAAGCAGTTCACAAAGTAATCATCATAAACAAATTGATGAGTCAATTTGCACGAGGGTACGCCAAGTCGGTCAATTGCCGATTGTCGACGAGTAGCCAGTTGACTGTGGACTTTCAAAAGGGAATTCTTAAAGAAACTATACACCATGAGTCACAAGAAGCGCGAGTACCTGAGCCGGGGGCGGCAGCAGCAGTGCTAGCATCAGTAGCGGCAGTGGCCACAGTGAGAGTGGATCCTATCTCTTCGTCGTCGACGGCAGCATGTCTGCCACCGCGCAACGAACACGACTCCAAGAAGCGCCGGATGGTCACTTCCGCTTGCTCGCGCGTCCGTGCATTCAACTTCATGATCTGTACGTATAACGCACGTAATAAAGTGAGCTGCGGTCCCAAATTAACAGGAAGTTTGGTTGGAACAAAAATACTGACCCTAGGTTGAAAGAAAAACATTTGTGTTGGGAGATGGGAAAAACAATTTTTGGACCCAACAACAAGAAGAGAAATGAAATGAAGGAATCTAAATACAATTTTAGAATGACAAATGCACATAACATTTTAAGAAACTGGAACAGAAAATCAATATTGCGTAAAATGAAGCAGAGAAAAATGACTACACGCATCGGAAAAAATTCTAATAGTAGCAGCTATATTTTCGTCCATGAATTAAAAAATTAATGCAGACACAAAAAATGCAGGGTAGGCCAAATCAAATGCCTGAGTTTTGAAAGGTGCAACTTCAAACATCGCCCTCAACAGCGCATCGCTACTGATGGCCACCATCTTCCTTATGCCATCTTCAAAAAGTGAGCACACAAACTGCATTGTATTTCGAATAAAACAACAAATAATTTTGTAATTGTTTTACTTTTCCTAGTAGCCTTTCAAAACGCGGGCATTTGATTTGCCCCACCCTGTACAAGACAAAGAAATATTTTGTTCACGTATTGCCAACAAATCTCGAAGTCTAATAACGATGGCATAATCAACTTGAGAAAAAAAAATTCCACTTGAAATAAAAATCGAGATAAATAGGTTGCAATTCTAATCACATATTAGATGTTAGTCTAACCCTCCCTAACCGCAACAAAGACGTTCCAAAGAGAGGAAGGAGGAAGGCACCATTTAATTTGGATTTAAGGAAACGGAGAATCTATGCACAAGGTGCATGGAAACAGTAAGTTTAGAAAGAAGTTTATGAAACAAGATAAAAGTTGAAGATGAAACTAGTAGGTGCTGAAAAACTGGGCAGCAGTGAACCGAAAAAAGATGACCCTTAACAAAATAAACATTTTATTTCAAAAAATAGAAGGCCTTCCTAATTCTCAGCTTGGGACCTCACCTCACATATTCCCCTGGGAGTGCTAATTCCCATTGGTACAATAGTTGTATCCCCCTGAGGGGTGTTGAAATAAAATAAACATCGGTAACATAAGAGAAATGAAAAATGAAAACCAACCGCACCTAAGTGAAAAAAGGGTGAAAATGTGGATATAAAAAAATGACAACCTAAAAAATAAAAGTGTAAAAGTAAACAATAAAATTCAATGCGAGAGAAAATGAAAAAATAGCATTAATGCTTCATTTCCAGATGTCTGTTTCCATTTCAATAGCGCATTCACAATGCCAGAGGGCATTTGAATAAACAAAAATTGACGAATAAATGAAGTACTGGAAAATAGTACACAAAATAGTCGCACGGAACGTCAGCTTTTCTCATGTGAGCGAAAAACGAATCAAGACGAAGGAAAGATAAAACATACTTACACTGCCTTCAGAAAGTGTCCGATGGGATAAGAAATAGAAGATGAGATAATGAACTTCGAGGACAAGATAGAGTGTGCGTGTACATAAATTTTATAGAAAGCATGTGAAATACAACGTAATCTCCAAAACAAAAAGAGCTTATAGCGTAAAAATTATCAACAATCCATGGTTCGTCCTTCCAGATCGATCACCTGCTTCAATCTATTGATATAACTCGCAACCAAGTTCAAGTATCATTTAGAGGTAATCTTGGCCCATTCCTCTTGGCAGACAGCTTTTAATTATACCAAGTTCTTTAGCTATATCAAGGGAATCTCAAGTTTTAAAGTAACACCATAGATTCTCTATCGGATTGAGATCTGGTGACGACGATCAGTTAACACATTGATTTTAGCGTTTTGAAGCCAGTTGTTCGCAACCTTTGCTATATGTTCGGGATCTCGATCGTTCTGAAAGATATAAGGGCTTCCTAGTCCCAGTCTTCTAGCATCATCCTACAAATATTGAGAACCTCCACGCAATTTTCTTAATTATTGCATTAATTCTAGAGGAGTATTAAGCCAACTGCACTAAATGAGTCCATAGCGTGAGTAACCTTCGCGCTCGAAGGTGGGAACAGTGTTCTTAGGGTTTTTCTTTCGCCGGTTCTGTTCTGAATATGTGTTCTGTTTCGTTTTGACCTAAAATTCGAATTTAGTTTCGTCTGAATGTTACTTCAAAAAGAAGAAAGCTTCTCTACATTTTCTCTCACAAACTTTAAAGGGTTTTTTCAAGGGGTTCAGTTTCAATAATGACGGCTTAAGTGGACGGCATGCTGCCAAGTCAGCCCTGAGCCAGATGTTGGACACTGTAGCGAGACTGGCACACCTAATTTGTGCAATTGATCTTGATTCTCATTACGAGTAAATCCAAGGTTCGCAAGGACATCTCTGGCAACTTCCTGCTTGTCCTTATGTCAACTTTGGCCAGTCGGGTCGATGCGAAAACCAATGATTTTGCGACTTTAATTTATGAACCTAGCAACAATGTCATCAACTCTTTCTCAAGGCGCATTAAATTGTCGAGATTTGTTCTGGATTGCATAATTACAATGGTTTTTCAATTATTTTGGATTTCACATCACTTGACGGATGCTTTCTGTTCACCGCGAAACACTGAAGTATCCAGTAGCAGAGAATGCCGGATTGTACTGATATCTTGTCCTCTGCTACGTAATGTTACGTTCTAGAAAATATTTGAGTTACATATATGAAGATTTTTGTTTTCACTTTCAAGTCTTAGAAGCTGTTTCGCAACTTTACTACAGATTTGTAACACTCTTCGGTTACCTTTTGGATTTGTGGTTTGGGGGATTTCCAACAACTTGTGTTTCGTTCCACAGGTGTTCTTCAATATTTATGTACACAGAACTACTTTGTACATCTTTCACTCGAATTTCATTACATTATTTTCTATAGTTGGCAAATTCTGAACGAAAAACGAAACTTTCTGGTGTCCGGACACTTTCTGAAAGCACTAAAACTACAAAACTATTCTGAACCTATTACAGACTCGTGCAATGCAGTTCCTGACTCTGTAGTGAGCGCTTGGAGGTTACCACCGAAATATGACACGGGTGCTAACGAAGACTGATATTTACAGTGTTTCCTGAATATAGCTCATACATTCTAGGTACTTTTCTCCAAAGGAAAGCAATCTTTCTCATCATACTTGATGGATAACTTTAGATGAAATAATGGCATAGGGCGCTTGCAAAATAGAAAAACAAAAAAAATAGAGACAAGCATATACCAGACAAAACGAGTGGCAAAGTACGTAACACAGATGTCCTGCACAGTTCCAAACCAATAGAACAGTACTGGACCAAAAAAAAAGACTAGAAGAAAACGGAGACCTGCATGGTGGGCGAGAAGAGGGCGGCGGAGTGGGCCACGTTGACGGCAGTCTCCTGCTTGTCCCCCGTCAGCAGCCAGATGACGATGCCAGCTTTGCGCAGCGCAGCCAATGTCTCCGGCACCAGCGGCTGCAGTCTGTCCTCTATGCCCGTCGCACCTGCACTCAAGCCAATTGTGCTCGTTCAAGGTCCAAATCATTTTGATTATCGTATTCTGAAACTTAGTAGGCGATTCAAATTGCTAATAAACGTGAGCGGGAAAATTGTAAGCAAGTTATTAATCTGATTAGGTAGAAGAAGACACAGTGTCAAGCAACTGAGGGTGTACTTTAGTTTACACGGGTAGATGAATGAGTTATGCATGAGGTCGTTATATTCAAGACGTAAACACAAGGGGGGAGAAGAGGAGGGCATTATGAGCGCTGTTTGAGTATAATCATTACTTAAGATCATTTAGTCTCACGCGTAAGATTATTCAGTGTTGTAAAGATTTCTAAATTCAATTGCAAAAGTTAATACGAAGCACAACGATCTTTCTTTACTTTTGCGTCGTACTTCAACTCCTCGAAATTCTCAGTAAGAAATACGAGCGACAACTAGCAGAGCAAAACTAGAAGAATTAGAATGTTCTTGTGCATTTATTTTCTCGTATCGTATTCTATGTCTACAACACTGCTGCTCATTAGTGCATGGAACAAAGGATTGTTGTAACTGCATTTCACTTCACAAAGACGTTAGCGAAAACTTAGATGACGCTAAAGCAAACAGACCTATCGAGCTTCCTACATGATCAACAGATAGGAGAGAAACACCAACCAACAATCATCCCTCATGCCATTTCATTTTGATAACATTCATGGCATTTGGTAATAGTTCTCTTACACATAGATTTTTGACGGATAATGACGCCCTACACTAGTAGCTCCGTCAAAGATGGTCACGCCTCTCTAGATCACTGTAAAGAACTTACCACAGTAAACATATGTTACCAGACTGCTTTCATACAGTTCTACATAAGCAGGATGACGCACGTGAATGCAACAACCCACCTAACAAAGTAAGGCTCTTCTCCATGAGCTTGTAGGAGTTTTGAAGCTTGAACTCGCGATCAGCGAAAGAAGCCTCAGCCTCGTCGTGCCCTCGCCTCCACCAGGCGTACTCGGCTTCGGAGACGCGCCTGGTGGCCACGCACAGCGTGCGGAGGCCGCACTTAGAGTACACGTAGAGATGCTGGTGAGTGCGGAACTGCCGGAACTGGTCGAGCTGGTCGCACGCGCGGTCCAGGTTGTCCAGGATTGCCGAGTCCGCACCTAAACATGGAGGCAAAAAATGTGAAAGGCCTACAAAATAAACACGGTAGATGTGAAAGGCCTACAAAATAAACACGGTAGATGTGAAAGGCCTACAAAAATGATTTTTTGCCATGCGGTGGAAGCAACGGGCAGAGGTGCGTTAATTTTATGCTCGAGAACACATCATAAAAATCTGCAGAAAGTAAATAGACACGTACTGAATGTCGTTTGCAGGCTAGTGGGTTTACAAAAGCTTAAAACAATTTAACATAACCAAGAGCCATTCATGATTACTAAAACAAATTATTTGAGGTTATTGATAAACTCGTACGGCAGTCGAGACATAGAAATGAACATCTAGAGTATTAAGAAATTAAACTTCAACGAGTTCAGAATCGATCCTAGACTTGAGTGAACCTCAACTTACAAGTACAAACCTGTTCAACTGATGCAACGTTTGATCAGAGTTGAAAATAAGCAAGTCTCGTTTACATCTCTATAAGCTGAGGATTTCTCAAAAATATGTGTAACTTGAGGACCAACATTTTTATGCCTACATTACTGGCCTGCACAGTAATCCCCTCCCTTGATGCACAATAATCCACCGAAGATAATCCCCAGACCTTTGCAGTAGAGGGTGATGTGGCCGGTGCGGGGGTCCCTCGCCATGACCGACATGCGCTTGCGTGTCGAGTCGAACGGGAACACGTGCAGCACCTCAAACTGCACCAGCCCCGAGCCTGCACAGCCACAGTACATGCAGGACACGTTAGCAAACATATTTGGTCCCAGTGCAACTTTCGCACTCAAATTTCAGCTGCCAAATGCTACGCTTCAGACTTCTTGCCTTGGCATTATTATAGCAGTTCAGCTGCATTGAACTCATTTGAAATAGGCAATAGAAATTTAGTTACCCTTGAACATAGATATCAAAGCTATTTATTACACATTTTCGCTTTTTTAAACCAGACAACCCTAGTATAAAGCTAAAAAATTAACTTATTAAAACTATTTAAACCTCGGAAACTAGGAAACTATTTAAACCTCGTGTTTCACGGAAATTCCAGAAAAACCTTCCCCAGAGCAAGCCTTTGCCTTTCCAGAATAGGCAAACAATGAAATATCAGTGACAAGTCTCTTAGGAATTGAGGGCAAGGATTAAATTCCCTCGATGGCCTAAATGACATTGAAAAATTCTCACAAATGAGCTTTTTGATGCATGAAATGTGATTTTGTATAGTTCCTCGCAATACGTTATGCTCTTTATTAATTTAATATTGAAAAACAATTTACAAACACACATGTCTCACGGAAAAGAGCAATCATTTATTCCAGTAAAGCTTGAATACATCAGCGTAATGTAAAATGAACGGCGCTAGGTAGTCGGGAACTTACACAGTGTCGCTAAAATACTATATCTACAATGACACCAATAGAAAGAACTAACCAGGCACTTCGATGAGAGCAGCATGTGCATCTCTGCGCAGTAGTCGCAAGCCGTACTTGTACGCGGCCTCCACCAGAGCGAGCTCGTCAGGGCTCTCAGCCTCGTAGAGAGGCTTCTTCTCCTCAGGCGGCTCCGCTACAGAGCAGTCATCTTCTGGGACTTTGTTCTTCGCTACCGCAGATGTTTCACTCACACTCACGCCTACAGCGGAGCCGAAACTTGCGCGAGGCATTTCCACAAAGTCTGATGTTTCAGATCCCGCGATAGAACCCAATTTTGAGCCAGACGCAGAAGACGATGCACTCCCACGAAACGGATTCGTAGAACTGCAATGATCGTGCGCGTCAACACGGCTGGCTTGCTGTTTAGATCTTGGAGATCGAGGAGTAAAAAGTTTAAGAGACGGAATTTGCAGCGTCTTTGGAGGAGTGATCCGAGATTTTCCTGGTTGAGCTCCACGAGAGTTACCCGCTTGATCACTACCACTATTTTCGTTATTACTACCATTAGAATTATTAATACCTAAAGAATTCTCACTAGTACTACTATTAATAAAGGCACCGTTGCTTCGTTCAATATTAGAAAGAGAAGTGCTTGTCCGCCTAGAACTGGTGTTGGAAGTTTCCCTCGAGTCGTCACTAAAAGGGTTTAAAGTTAAATTAATGAGAGGTAAATTTGTACTCTGGCTGTCACTTGGGACGTCATGCACCAAGTTCATTAAAGACGGCGATAACGCGGCTCCCTCGTTCGATTCCGATACTTTACTTAGGCTCGAACCGAACGTGTCGAAAGCGTTTGACGTAGAAATAGACACAGCATCTTGCGCTGAAGTGTTCTTCAGAGGAGCGCCTTTACTTGGCGTTGAGTGACGAGCTTGGTCGTCTGTTGCCTTCACACCAGACGAAACAGAAGGCGAAATTGAGGGGAAGGATTCAATTCCTCCTGCTGGCGTAGATGACGGGTCGAAAGGAACGTCAGTATAAAACGTAGCACAGCTAGATATTTCCGAATCGGGAGCGGCTTCGGAAGCGAGAGAAGGCTCTCCCTCTTGAGGATAATCTAAGGGCACAAACCCTTCAGTAGTCGCCGTCCCGTTTTGAACCTCATGTTCGGGCGGCGTGAAGAACTGCTCAGAGAGAGGCCCAGCATCCTGCTGAGATGCACAGGACTGCAAGGAAGGAGCTCCCTCAGCTCCAATTCGGTGCTTAGGGAACACTTCAGGAGAAGCTGATGGAGATGACGCTATAGGGGAGAGGGGACGACTGAAGGGATTTAGTGACCGGAAATTAAGGTGAGGTCGCTCAGGCAGAGGGGGGATGCGGATGAGAGGAGTGAACGCTCGCAGCGACGGGATCAGCTTGCTCGGGGTGGGAACGGAGGACGGAGAGAAGTCTTCGCTGCCAGCGGTGGGTGTGGCGCCGGGCGTGGGTGGTATGACACCCACTCTCTCACTCTGTAGGATGGCGTCAGTGAAAGGAATTAAGAAAAAAAAGGTGAAACCAGAAGATACTCGGATAGCAAATAAAAAACGCTTCGCTTCAATAGTAAGGCTGCCTACACACGGAGCGTTTTTTCGACGCGCGTCTTTTACGACGCGCGTCATAAAAGACGCCGCTACCTACACAAAGGGCGTTGTTTTCCGGTTCAGTTGGCAGTGCAGCGAAAGCAGTTGAAGAAAAAAGACTTGTGTATTATTTGTCGGAATGGAAATACGTGAGGAAATTACAGATGTTTTGATTACATATTCAGCGTACAGATCACTCTACAAGAGAAAGAAGAGGAGAATGTGGATACACCCAGATTAGATTATTAAATTATTAGTTAGTTTAAGCCTCCCTATCCGCTACAAAGGCGATCCAAAGAGAGGAAGGAGGAAGGCACCATTTAGTATGGAGTTTAGGGAACGTGGAATCTACGCAGAAAGGGCATAGAAACAGTAAGATGAGAAAGAAGTTTATGAAACAAGATCAAAGTTCAAGAAGAAAGTAGTAGGTGTTGAAAAAACAGGACAGCAGTGAACCGAAAAAAGATGGTCCGTAACAGAACAAAAACCTATTCTATTTCAACAAAAAGGAAGCCTACCTAACCCTTAGCTCGGGCCCTCACATAGTCCCCCTGGGAGCGCTAATTCCCATAGATACAACAGTTGTATCCCCCTGAGGGGGTGTGGATACACCCATTGCTAGCTGTTAATACCAGATATTTCTTCAATTTATTTACTGAACTAGAGAAGTTTTTCAACTATTTCCGAATGTCCGAAAATTCGTATGATGAACTGCTGAATCACCTACAGCCATCGTTGGAAAATGAGGACACCAATATGAGACAAGCAATAACACCTACTGAAAGCCTGGGAATATGATATGATGCAAATCTGAAAACAGGTTACTTCATCAATATAATTAAAAAAACTGATAATAATATTCACTTTTACATAGTCTCCACACATGAATTTTTCATCAATTTGATCTGTATTTCACTGAATAACAATCAAATTAAAATGTTTTCGAACACAAAATAGTCGAATGATAATGAAAACGAGCGAGTACAAAATTACAACGCGACGCTCCGTCTGTATATCGTAGCAAATGCACACCCGTTAGTTACTGAGCAGTGCAAACAACGTCTGAACTTTGCAGGATGACGCCCGACGCTTCAGCGTCACAATGACGGCCGTCTTCTTGACGCCCCGTGTGTAGGACAGCATCTGCTAGCTCGGTCAGCTAAAACTGACCATCGTTTTCGACGCGCGTCCTAAATGACGCGCGTCGAAAAAACGCTCCGTGTGTAGGCAGCCTAACTTACAAAGAAGCTAGCTGAAATGAGCAACAATAAATATGTATAAACTACGTTTATGCATTTCCAATCGTTCAGGCTCGAGAGACCGAGAGCAACGGATAAAGCTAACTTTTATAGCGAGGTAATAAAATAGAAACGCCGGCTATGACGATTTGTCACGGAGTTTGGTTTGAGTGGACGTGTTTAAGGGAAACTCACCGCATTAAATAGGACGCTGTCACAGCGCTCATTAGCGTCGGCCATATAATTAGAAGCGGACCATATAAACTACAAGAATATTATTATAAAACGAACAAGCTCATGGGCTCGGAGGATCCGTCATGGTGAGAGAGAGCTAAGTGCCCACAAAGGAACATACCCTCCTCCTCCCTTCGCCCTGACCCCCCCGTCCCCCCTTCCGTGCGGAGCGCAGTGTACAACTGCATTTGAACATGATTAGCAGTCACTTAGTTGATGGGCACGGGCGCGAGTGGTCAGCATTAGGACACTCAGTATCGGGGCCGGACGGCGAGCGGTCGAGCAGCCAGGACTTAGTATCGAGACACAATTGGAGTGGTCAAGTATCGCCTCTGAGTATCGTACGCTTTGAAGTGGGCAAGGGACTTGGACTAAATTGTTGCGAAGGCATCCTTTGATAATATTCGAATGGTTTGATGTCCCGGGTTTTTAATCCATGGGGTTGTCCTTGATCGTCAGTAATTCCCTTGGTTTGGTTTTGATTGTAAGTTAACAACTAAGGCTGGCTTGGTTCTTGAACGTCGGTTAACTCATATTCTGGTGTCTTGATTGGATGCCACCGTCGCTGGCTTGTATTGTTAACTTGAGTGGTTGTCGAGTCCTTTCGGGAAGCCTCGCCTGCGTTGCTCTAGCCTTTCAGTTAGCCCATGCCCAATATATGAATCAAAAATCTTCCGTTTGCATCAATGCCCTTCTCGCCTCAGCTCCATGGACTTGCCATCAATTGTACACGTGCCTAGACATTCGGGCCGCTACCAAGGGACGTGATAATACGCGTACGCACATTCAATTAAATCAGTAATATTAGTTCCGGGTAACCCGGTGGTGGCAGCGGACTACCGTCCTTTATCTTATCTTAAATTTAACGTAAATGTCAACTTCGGAATTAACTTCCGTGTGCTGTTGATTACGGTCACGTCAGAAAAACTATAGAAGCACTTACCGAGATCATTGAGTAGTGACCACGAAGTGACTTCTTACAAATAGCACTACTAAGTAATTCAGTGTTTTCAGTCACCAATTCGGTGCTTAGGGAAATACCAACACTAGCGGCCATAATGATTCGGACAACTAACAACTCGACAAACTATCATGAATAACTTCAATACTAGAAGCTGCAATGAGCTCAATTTATACACGCATGTGAAGCAACATGTCTTACGTAACAGGTGTTAAAATCTTGAATCATTTGGGTGAACAAAACACAAGCTGTAAATAAATACATTAGAATAGTAAAAATTTACTTTGGTCAAAAAGTTCGGACATCTATTCTTTTCCACATTCATGTTTAAGTAAACAAATATTGCCAGAGAGAAAGTTAGGTAGATTGATCAAGACAAGACTAGAGGCGTCATCTGCGCAGCAGCCGACGCATCAACATGCCTAGGGGAGTGCTTACACCTGCTTCTGTTCGTGAGTTGATTGTGAAATCGCGCCTTGAAGAGAAGCTGTCGATAAGGGCAATAGTCACCACAATCAAACGACCTAAAAGTGTTGTTGGCCTTTGTTACACAGCATATTCTCTGGACTGATGATGACTGGGCAAAAGTGTATTTCAGTGACGAATTGAAGTTCAATTTGTTTGGATCAGATGGAAAAAGATTTGTTCGTCGATCAAATGGCGAAAGATTGTCCAAACAAAGCGTCAAATCCAGTGTCAAGTTTGGTGGAGGTAGCATTATGGTCTTCAGCATGACTTTATCAAACGGTACCGATCCCCTACCTAGTTCGACTGGAAGGAAGAGTAAACGCACAAGTGTACAAGGAACTTCTGCAGAGACATGTCGTACCAGTTATCAACGACTCCAGCAGAAGACCCCATTTTTGTGTAAGACAATGCTCCGTGTCACACTGCAAAATTGGTGAAGTCATTCCTGGATCAAGAAGAAGTCACTGTTATGGACTGGCCAGCGCAAAGCCCAGATTTGAATCCTATCGAGAATGTTTGGAAACTTATGGGAGAAAGGACCAAGGCAAGGAATCCCGGAAATTTGCAAGATTTGTGGACCGCTTTGCAAGATGAATAGGCAAAAATAACACAAGAAGAATGCAGCCACTTGGTGAAGTCTTGTAGCAGAAGACGTCAAGCCGTTTCGACAATAAAGGGTACCATGTCAAACATCAAATTGTTAATTACTTTGTTACGATGTTTATTTTATTTCGTTAGCACATTTCAAATATTTTTTCAGTTTCTATAATGCTTGTCCGACCGCAAGAAATATTTGCTATTCGAACGTATTTGTTTACAACTTGTGTTTTGTTCACCCAAATGATTTAAGATTTTAACACCTGTTAGGTGAGACATGTTGCTTCACATGTGTGTATAAATTGAGCTCATTGCAGCTTCTAGTATTGAAGTCATTGATGATAGTTTGTCGAGTTGTTAGTTGTCCGAACCATTCTGGCCGCTACTGTTCAGTTAACAATAACACCTAGAATAGTTTCAAAGGATGCTCTTCTCCCCATTGCACGAAAGATTAAAAAATCTGTAAGGCAGTTAACATTCAGGTCACTTTGAAACTTTGAAATTCAGGTCACATATTACGAAATACGCCGTTTATGTTATAATAAAGGGCTTGAATTTTACCTTCAAACAATGTGATAGATACTCCCACAGAAACTCAGCATTGGTTGAAAAATGAGCGAAGACGCAATTCCGTTGCGTTCTAGGTAATCAGTTCTATTATATACCATAGTTAGTAAAGGGACGAAGACAAAGTAATGTGGGATGATGAATCAAACAGGAAAGACACCAATACTAAGTTACGATAAGTTAAGCCACTGCTGCCAGAAAGTCCCAGAACACTAGGAAAAACAAAACCGTAAATCTTTAATGAAGCCTGAGTACACGGGGTTCATGACCAGCGTTGCTTATAATTTTTGTTGTTGACGATAACAGGTATAATTCGTTATATACAATGAGAACGACTAATGCTTCGTGACCATCGTGTGCAGGTACGGCTGTTCCGCAAAGGAAGCAATTCAATAGACAAGCAGACACTTATCAGTGAACGAAATGAGAGTAAGAAATGGATAGGAAAAAATCAACTTGCGTATTCCCCAGATTGAAATTCAACTATTAGGGCAAGCTATTAGTGCCACAGCAAAACACGCGAATTTTTGAAAATATAAGCTTGAACAGCATATAAGACTTTTAAAAGAACTCAGGTAAGAAGTCGGTACACTCTGGACTCATATTGGAAGGAAAAAAGGAAGGAATACACCTGCAAATGATGAATTCCGCGGACATTAGATGCTGAGTGGCTGGACACGCATTCTAGTCCCCACGTTTTGACCAGTGAACCAGCTCTTAGGTTACATACTCCTCTACCCGCTATGGGGTTCAAAAGTTCGCTTTCTCACAGCATGCAAGATATTTCAGAATCGAATTAGGAAAATTTTCTTCAACGTAGCAGACAAGCGCGAAGGACGACAGTGAATAGTTCTATGACAGCTCATACCATTAAAGGTAAATGAGAAAAAAATAGGACCTGGGTAGCTGAGCGAAAATTAACTAACACGAAATTTTACAGCCATTGCTGTACGTTTTAAACACATTGGAGGAACCCAATATCAACGAAGTTTTCCAATCGGTCGTTGAGGTTACTAATTCCTCATGACCAACACACACATAATCGTGCTGTCATTTAACACCCAAGTGACCATGTCATCTAAATTGCTCATTTATCACAGCACACCAAGATGCAGCAGCAGACACAACGCGAGATGCTCGACGAAGTTCCTACAAAAACCCAACACTCCCTCACCTTGTCTGTGTGTGGTGTCTTGGCCACAATGACTGTGTTACACAACACCAGTGTCAACATGAAGTTTAAAATTCGCTCCTGATGAACTTCAGGATCTTGTTGTTGAAGGTGCTTTTGCAACGAATGCTGCTGCTGTTGACTTTTATTCTCGGGCTGGAGTTTCTTGGGAACTTTCTTGCGCTGCTGAGTCTGGGGTTGCTCAACATCTTGATGCATGAGCGGAGAGCGCTGGTGGTAAGCGAGCGCAGAGTCCTGCTGGGGGTGGTCGCACACCACAGGGAAGCCAGGCGAGTGCAGGTCGTCGTACAGCTGCTCGTTGATCTCGAACGAGTCACCGCAGTCATTGCTAGAGCTTTTGTCCTGCGCAAATATTGCATCATTTCGCCTTACTTTCATGTGTTTACAGCTTGAAAGTTTATGCTGCGCGAAATATATCAATATTCTACTTCTCAATGATATATTTAAACTAGATTTTCGATTGCTCAAAAGTAACGAAAAACGTGACAGGAACAAGTGCTTTGATATCCAAATTTTTCAGTTGAATCTAAACTTGAATTTACTTTTTCCTTGAAGGATTAACTTAGATTTAGTCAAATTTACAGAAACCATAAGTTCATGTTTTTTTTATTTTAGATTTTGAGCAAGATTCAAAAATTAGTTTTAGTATAACTTCAAAAAAAAGCACAAACAGTAAGAACACATCACAACAGCTAACACAATCACTCACGTAACATTTAACCCTTTAACATCTGCATTTTCGTACTCATATTACGGTTATCACAACCACCGTCACTAAACTGGCGCCGGCATCAGGTAATCACTGATATCAGGATGAGGAAGGAACTGCCACTCGGCAGTGAACTTCAAAGAATACATTAGGGAACTAATTTAACGAGAGATACAATATATTGAGGCTCTTTTCGAAAGAGGACCGTAGAGTCCATTCGGGCGTTAAAGGGTTAATTCAACTTCCACACAAGTGTTGTGTATACATGCAAAATCTTTAGATGAACCAACTTCTGCTGATGACAAACGTGGTCTCTCATGCATAGAGCCACCATGCGTTCATCGCAATCTAAAGAATACTAAAATAATTCAATAGTAAGAAAATTGCAAATGAACCATAAACCCATCCTGACCGATTTGCTGTCGTGAGTAGTAATTTCGTGCTCATAGTCGACGCCATTGATGGAGCAGCGCTGGAAGATCATGTTATTCTCCGTGAGAGTGCCCGTCTTGTCCGTGAACACGTACTGCACTTGGCCGAGCTCTTCAGTGATATTCATCGCTCGGCACTCTGCAAGCGATGCGGTTCATTGCATTTATCCAATGTAACAATACTAATACAAGTTGGGGAGAATGTCGAGAACTTGGGAAGACTTGATTGTGTGCCACGTCAGACCAAATGCCTGCAGGGGTTAGGTAGAAAGAAAGAGTATCGATTCCACTGACAGTGTGAATGAAATGATCTCTGAATAATAATTAACCACGTGTAGAGACGCTGTAGGCAGCAAGTTTAAAGTTGCACTTTTAAATTCAAAGCCTGTGTGTACCTCCCTTTAAACTAACGACCACATTATTGTTCTATAGCCCTCAACAAATAATAATCTATAGAATAAAACGTGTCAAGCTAAATGCAACGGCATAATACAATACGTGTACCAGAGATGTGCTTAAAACGTATCTGTGATTCCCTGTTACGTTCATTCAAAAGATTGAATCATTATAAATTATTCCATTACAAAAAACGTCAGTATAATTTATGGAGTTTGGCTTCCATGTTTCAGCCAATGAAAATTTTGCACATGAAGTACCCAGCACTCGCGATTGTCGACATCCAGTACTACGATAATGTTGTACCTACATGAGCTACAGATACACACTTTTTGCAAGCTTGAAACGTCATTCAAAATAGAGAAACAAACGCATATGGCATACACCCGAATTTACTGCGACTTTAGCAAAATTATTGATCCAGTCTCAGCGGACATACCTATGGTGGTGCCAGTGCGGGGATCCACAAAATTGGGGTCGTTCTGGATGTGGTACACTTGGAGCATCTTGATGATTTCGATAGTGACGTACAGCGCGATGGGAATGATCACCTGACACCACAAAATGCAAGTAAGTGCGTGGTTGCATTAGCATTAGCTGTAGGTGTGCCAAGGAGAAACGAACTCAACAAATTGGCAAAGTTAATCCTATTTTCAATGGTTTATCTCAAGAAATACGATCAAATTTATTAAACTTCACGCTTCTTTCAAAATTTCACAGTACATTACCTTAGTATCCTCAACAAGCCTACAGTCTGATGCGGTACACCGTGAATGACCATGACTATCAAGCAGCCCAATGCAATAGACTAAAGCAAACTTAATAAATCCCTCTCCCCAATACTACCATGCTATTTAGTTGGAAATCTAACAAAAATTAGTGAATAACACTGGTCTACATCGACGTATAGTTCATGATAAGGAATGATGTTATCATATCTCACGAACAAGACCCGTTTAACGTTCGTCACTCGTAAGGGACAATTTGCGATCTTGACTCTTATTTGCAATGAATAAGCAGCAATAAAGCGATTATGTCGAGTTCAATTCATCCTTCTGTGATTTTGGGGCATTAAAAAGGAAACTCCAAATTTTGATGAAGTTCATACAACGTAACATTACGGATCATTAATACTCCAGCTGTTCCGACATAGTCGAACCAACACAATTTTCAGGCCATTCCGAAACTAATGTTCAAATAGATAAAAGAGTACCTGTAAGGAAAATTTATTCATGTATTCAGAAGTAAATAACTATTCTAGTAAATTATCTAGAAAATTAGTTCAGAAAAATTTGTAAAAACACTTCTATTTTGAAAAAAATAGTAAAATTGCTTTGTACAACAACAGGGTATCCAAAAAAATTTACTCATCTTTTGATTGACCATTACTCATATACGTATTTCCGGTTTTTGTTTCAAGTGCAACCAAGATTTCTTTTGTGACATTCAATGTTTCTAAATTTAATACTTTCCCTTCTATTCTTTTGTGACATTCAATGTTCCCAAATTTAATACTTTCCCTTCTATTCTTTTGTGACATTCAATGTTCCTAAATTTAATACTTTCCCTTCTATTCTTTTGTGACATTCAATGTTCCTAAATTTAATACTTTCCCTTCTATTCTTTTGTGACATTCAATGTTCTTAAACTTAATACTTTCCCTTCAATTCTTTTGTGACATTCAATGTTTCTAAATTTAATACTTTCCCTTCTACTCTTTTGTGACATTCAATGTTCCTAAACTTAATACTTTCCCTTCTATTCTTTTGTGACATTCAATGTTTCTAAATTTAATACTTTCCCTTCTATTCAACTCATTAGACTAGAATTAAATTCATGCCAATAAACCCATTCACAAAAAAAATACCAAGTACTGATCAGTCAAAAAGTGAACACAATTTTTTAGGACACCCTGTATTCCAGAACAGTAAGAGTATAAATACTAACAATGAAATCAAACATGAAACCTAAAGCCTGTTCATATGATCCTGTTAAAAATGGAGATAATTTGGAAGATCTTTCCAAGCAACGGGACGAAAATTGGAAATGTTGGCCTTTATACAGTACGGGCTGCGCTCACACATTTCGAATTTTGATTAAGAACGTAGAATTTTCATCATGCGCGGGTGCTAATTCCAGCAGAAACTGCCGGAATAGATTGACGAGTAAATCGCCTAGCACAGCGAAGTCCTACACCCCAACACAGGAGAGCACCCGTCACCTGGAAGATGATGACGTAGGTCCAGAAGGAGAGGAAGGCCACCCAGCCAGGGCTGGTGGAGAGACGCCTGGCGGCCGGCGATGAGGCCTCCGACAGCTCGCCTCTCACTAGCTCCTCCAGGGTGTCGCTGCCTTCCCGCCCCACAGCGGGGGACGATGTCACCACCGGCGGCAAAAACGGTATCACTCCAGCAGTTGACGCATTGTCGTAGTGCGCCTGCGCGGATTGAAAAATGACGTTTATTCATAAGCACTTATGACTAAATCAACAAAACTAGAATCGTCTTTTTTTTTAATAAAAAGGTACTTGTTTACCATAATTGCTTCAACTCTCATTTAACAACACGTCAACTAATCTTTCACAGAGCTTGAGAAAAAGTATGGCAAGTAATAAAATGTCACACAAGAAATGTTAATACACTGGAGCTCGAAGGTGATCACTCATTTTTTGAGCTTCGTTATAGTTGTGTTCATCAAATTTCTCCTCCCTTGATCACGCCAGTCTTCCCTTCTCCCCCCTCAGTGAGGACGACAGCGAGTAAAAATGATAAAGTACACACCTGCTACACCCTGAAAAAAAGTTCGCTTTCTCCTAAATTCATATTGTTTGACTCGCTTCATTTCATGAAACTACCTTTCCTTGGCCAGCAAGGACGACGACCAGAGGATAAGAGAGAGGCAGCACGCACCTGCCAGACGCCGGACCCGGTGGCGGAGAGGAGGCACATGACGAGCAGGATGGCCACGCAGCACACCACGGCCGTGTTCATGTGCCGCTCCAGCCGCGACCGCTTGTAGCGGCTCGAGCTGCTGTTCAGCATCACTTTCGTCTCGGACCCTGAACCAGACATGAGTCATGGTATAGTATCAGCGTAAAATGATAACTAAAGCGTTCATTCCTTTAAATAACTCGCTTTGCAGTCGCCTAATATACAACACTAGTAACTCAACTCTGGGCAGGTCTGAAACGACGAAGGCCACAACATACGAGTCAAGATCATACAAGTCATATTTACAGCATAAATTTATCACAATTACGCTCTGGCGATAGCTAAACGAATATTTTTGTAAAAAATAAGCAGATTGCCCTTTAGACAATATTCATTCATTGGGTCACTATTAAACATCATTAAATAATTGAGTGCGTAGACACTCGGGTTGATAGCCATCTGTACTCAAAGTTAGCGCTTTGGAACAGCTGGAAGAAGCAGTAGAATAAACAAAATCCTACTTAACCCAATAACATACTCGTTCAACTCGCGTTACTAGCTCAGATGGATCGCTGCGCTAGAAATACAAAGACATCTGTGGTTGCATACGTAAATCATCTAAGTCAAGTTTCCACTTTACACAACAGGTATAAGATGATTAAGTTCCGAAGTATAATTTCGTCTTTAAATTCATAATTTGGTTTGCTAGAAGGTTAACAAGAACACGACGGATGTGCAGGTCAACACATCACTTAATACATCAGCACGAGTGTAACAGCCGAGGCCTGGGGCATTCTCGAGAGCCGGTGTGACACTCATAGTTTCACACACAGTTTGTTCCCTTGATCATACCTCGGCCCTGAAATTATGACTACGCAGACAGTAAGCTTTATAGTTTATTAGAGCAGTATTTCGGCTTATCGACATCATTACAGCCTTGTAGCTGAATGAGACAAGTTATTACCCAAATTGTACATGCATTAAAACGGAATGAACTAATGAAAGTATGCAATCAACTATTTACGAGTAACATTTTCGTGGGTCGATTTGCTGTGCTTGAAAAAATCATCCAAATCGATACATGTATGCATAAGATAGCGACATAAAGAAACACACGTATGATGTAAATTACACTACAGATGCTGAATAATATTGAATATGTATTTTCAACGGAGTGAATAATATTCAGTCCGCCGAGTTTGCTGCGATTAAAAGAAGTGACGACATTCCTTTATAAGCAGGCAGGGACTTGAAGAAAGAAGAATCAAATCGACCTAAGAAAAAATGTACGTCTAGGCTCTAGTACAATTAAATAACTCGCACATCCACTAGAGCACACTTGAGTAACGAGTTTGTCGAGTTTGTTAGGATATTATTAAATAAAGATACATACGCGGCATTGTGTTTGGCGACAGCTTCGGAATGGGTGCTTGTAAGAAAATTATTTTCTTCCACACACTGTATTTGGGTGAACGACAAAACATCGTCTAAAGTTGCAACTAACTTGAATGTTGATCTTAAACGAGAAAGCACCTTACGTAAAACGTTAAGACTTGAGTCAGGCCACAAGGGACAGAATGCGAAGAGCTGTGTTCATTATTTAAGTTGAGAATAAAACATTTTGCCGTGAGCACCCACACATTTGCCCTCTCGCAGCTCATAAGCACAGGATCAAAGGTCAAGCAAAAAAACTTGGTGGTGTTTACAAGCTCAAGTTATTTGGCAGGGCAGTTAAATGTCTCATATTTTGTGTGAGAAAAATACAAAGGAAAACTGGTCTACGTAACAATCCCAATGAAGGATAGAGAATATTTGCAGAAAGCGTCGCGAAATTGGCGAAAAATCCTTTTCTGAATAGCGTCACCCGTGGGAAGAATTCGAGAGAAAGATCCCCATTGGTTAAAATAATGATGCATCCTTAGATAGGAGGGACTAGGATGAACATATGAGATTTATGACTGAGTTGAACGTTTCAGCAGAATTGTCCGAAACGATGGTGGCGAAGCGCCGCGTGTGCTCGAGTAAGTAGTCTAGTTTCAAACCTATTGAGCAAAAGTGAAATCTGCGACACGCGAATCTATTTTAAATTCACCTAATCATGTGACATGAGAGATATTTCAAACCGGCAGCGACGTATCGTTATATAAGAAGTTCACTAATTGTGAGTCTGAATTTCTCCCAAGTAGTTAGCGACTGGAAACGGGCTTGGTAGGAAGGTATTGCGAAGTTTACCTCATCTATATGGTAAAACGAAATTCGCTGTGATTTCGGTGGAATCAATCACAAATTTTACAATCCTTGAGACTTTCGATAATTCTTTTCGTCTCATCCGGTGTTCGATTTGAGAACTGATGTCGGAATTAGTGATGTACCGATGTATCGGTATCTGTAAGTATCGGTCATTTTACTGGTATCGGTATCGGTATCGGCAAAATCCGGCCGATACTTTACCGATACTTTCCCATAATACGTATTTTATCATAAAAATTAAAGTCATAATCATGCAAGTAAAAGTATAATCAAATAAAGAGCCTATTCATACCTAGTAAATTAGTTAACTGTTATATTACAGCGTTAAATCAGGCCCGCTAACTGAATTTATAACTTTGAATTCCCGATGAGTCACGTACGGTCAGTAAGTGAGAGCTATGTTCCATGAGTAGTTAAACACAGTAGCGACATAAAATTATTGTACTTTTACAGCTAAAACCTATACAGTTTGACCCAATTTCCATTTCTCAAAGTAAATGACAGGCTAACAAAATCATACCAATTAAATAAAGTTGAAGGTGCATTTTAAAGTTTTTGTAAATTAAATGAAGAAGTAGCTGAAAATTCTATTTTAATTTAGCTTGTAAATCGTAAAATATTACGAAGCTAATAATTTTATTTAATTTAGCATGTAAATCGCCGTACATTACCAATCTCGCATTTTTCTTCTATTTTAAGACGTTTGAAAAATTCATGAACAATCTTATGGTTGGTTGCGTGTTTGCGGATCTTTTCGGTTTCGGGGCCTATCGAATTTTAATGTTTTCTTTTCGCCAAAGTGTGCATTTTGGTGTGAAAAACACGAAAATGAAATTAATTTTGTGGAGAAATTATTCATTAAGTGTTCCTAACCTAACCAAGGGTATAATTTCAAACACCTCACTGTTAATCATAGTGAAAACTTCATGGACCCTGCAACAGGTGCACACACTCAAATGATTGAGAGTGTATGGCATAGTCTGAAAATGAAAAAAATGTCCGGGAGGCACACACCGAAATATGATAGATTTGCGCCTATAGTGTAATTTTGCTGTTTTCTCGTTGAGTCTCCAACCTCAATTTGGGTTTTGAAATGTTGCTTGGCTGGTAAGGCTTGTATGAATTCAGTGTGAGCATCTATCCATTCGATAGATTAGTGTTTCTAATCGTATTACAACGTAATGTAGACTAGCTCTAATAGCAACTGGTTCCAAAGGAAGACCAAAACAATCGAACTGGGTTTGAACGAAACTTCAACCAGGTTTGGACGAATTTTCAACTAGGTTTGGACGCAAACTCTGTGTGAGTTTGCGTGGCAAAAAACGTACCGAGAAACCGCAGTTTTTTCATAAAATGTTAATGGATTTGAGCTTAAAAAATCATTTCTCCACAAAATGGTTATCATTTTCGTGTTTTTCACACCAATATACATACTTTGGCGAAAAAACATAAAAATTCGAGAGACCCGCAAACCGAAAAGAGCCGTGTTTGCTTCTGCACATTGTGTGTTAGTGCATACATACACTGCTTGCGTTCACGCTGCAATTTCTGAGACTAAATGCTACATGATAATACTATTTTACACCTGTAAATGGGAAAAAATAACATTTGAAATTAAATATAGTCGGAAAATAACCATTTGGTAAATAAAGATTGCTAAACAGTGAATAAATATTTGCTCATACATGCCAATTACGGTACCACACGACAATAGAGCGGAAAGATGACGTAACCGAAAAACTTTGTGAGGGGAATGAATCAAACTATGACACTGGACTGCAGTGTTGCAACTTAGCATTAAAGTACGAATCTATCACCTAGCAGAAAAAATAGCATTAAAATTCAAAATCTAGCATTTTGCAGGGCGATTTTACCATTATATTAAATTGAGTCATTTTCAATTGCTTTCTAGCATCTATTTGTTGACTCATGGTTACTCAACGACTCGTTGAGGTTTCATCCAAACCTAGTCGAAATTTCGTCCAAGCCTAGTTGAAGTTCTGTCCAAACCTAGTCGAAGTTTCGTCCAAACCTAGTTGATGTTTCGTCCAAACCTAGTTGATGTTTCGTCCAAACCTAGTTGAAGTTTCGTCCAAACCTAGTTGAAGTTTCGTCCAAACCTAGTTGATGTTTCGTCCAAACCTAGTTGATGTTTCGTTCAAACCTGGTTGAAGTTTCGTTCAAACCTCGTTCGACTGTTTTGGTCCACCTTTGGAACCAGTTGCTATTAGAGCTAGTCTACATTACGTTGTAATACGATTAGAAACACAAATCTATCGAATGGATTTCATTTTTTTTTGAACAATGAAGTAAACAGAGCAAGAGCAGTTTCATTAATCATAATCAAAAACTACACTGTCAATCTTGTTATGTTATTAGATATGTTATTGAATAATTTTATTATAGCACCCATGTAGGGCTTATAATGGTTTTATTTTAATATGATCGTAAAAGTATCGGTATCGGTAGTAGTATCGGTCATAGTATCGGTATTTTCAAGTATCGGAGTATCGGTATCGGTATCGGCCAAAAAATGGGTATCGGTATCGGCCAAAAAAATGGTATCGGTACATCACTAGTCGGAATAGACTTACAATGAACATTTAAAGAAATGGATTAGGAGGAGTACGAAATTATCTGCGTTACGAGCCCGTGAGAGCTAATATTGTGTGCAGTATTATCGCGTTTGTTTAATGTCTCTTATGTGGGAGTTATTTTGTGCGAAAGTTCACGATTCTTTAGTTCGACATTTCAGTAATCAATGCTCTTGATTATGGCATTGATTTGGTTGGCCAATTCAATTTATAAGTCGTTAATAATGTCATTATTTAATTGGCTGAAAACAAATTGTAGTGGCGTGATCTTGTGCAAAGCGATTGTGTATTGAAGTATAGTTTATGTACGTATATTTCGAAATACATCATGTCCCAAAATATGATCTACTGAGAAGGTCCTTTTTTTGTTGAGAATTCCGAAGAAACTATTAGAATACGTATTGCGTCACTGGTAATGAAACCTTGGCGAGTACTTGTAACAGCTTTCATTTGCAAATTATCGTAATATGCATCCATTTAAACGTTGCAGAACATATTATACCCATCCAATTTGCAATGCAACTTATATTTCTGTGTGGAGGTGTGTCCTCAATACGGAACCCTCACGTCAACGCAAGTTGACAAGTAAGTTCATCTCGTAAAACTAGTTTTGTGAAGTATCTAACTTCACCACCACCATGTGGAGTGGAAACAGGCAAACTTTGACACGTGAACTGCAGATGCGGCAGTACACCTGCGAAATGAGCTGAAAGCTTACCAGCATAGACAACGAGCCCCTCTATGAAGTCTGTGTTCTTGACGAAGCAGGAGCGGAGCAGGAGGTTGCTCTCGTTGAGCGCTATACGCCTGCCGCCTTCCCCCACGGGTATGGAGCCGAGGAAGTGGTAGATCTTGGTGGTGGGCGGCGAGATCTCCACAGTGAAGTTCAGTTGACTCGGGTCAAAATCCTCGTCCTGAAATGTGAACAATTTATTTTTTATAAATGCATGAAAGCCAGTCACGTACGCTGCAGATTATTATTAGATTAGATTATTAGTTAGTTTAAGCCTCCCTATCCTCAACAAATGAGATCCAAAGAGAGGAAGAAAGAAGGCACCATTAAGTATGGAGTTAAGGGAACGTGGAATCTATGCAGAAAAGGCATAGAAACAGGAAGATAAGAAAGAAGTTCATGAAACAAGATCAAAGTTGAAGAAGAAAGTAGTAGGTGTTGAAAAAACAGGACAGCAGTGAACCGAAAAAAAGTTGGTCCATAACAAAATAAAAACCTATGTTATTTCAACAAAAAGAAAGCCTACCTAACCTTTAGCTCGGGCCCTCACATTGTCCCCTTGGGAGCGCTAGTTCCCATAGACACAATAGTTGTATCCCCCTGAGGGGCACGTACGCTGCAAATAATGTGTTAAACCCAAGAGATTTTGTAAAGAAGTTGTTTAACTAACCGAGTTTAAGAAAATATCACAGATGTGGATGGAAACTCTATTCATTTACTTTTTTTTTAGTTTTCAGAGTGTTATTACGTCCCTTTACGTAATCCTACAAAGTAATCCGAAAGATTTCCTGGGCCCTCAATATCGAAGGCACATAGCATTAACGCTAACACACAAACCTGAGACCGATTAACCACGTTTTCATACGAGTTTTACGTAATATATGGCTTACGAGTGTCCCCCCACACTCCTCTTCACTTCCTAAAGGAACGAAAATAACAGACACATTATATCTACACACAAATAAAATTTGGTTAACACGTGTGAAAGAACAAAATCAAATAGGAAAAGTGAAGAGCTAGCTCTGTATTTGAAATGCCACAGAGCTGAGGTGATCGTTTAGTGACGCTTTTAGTCAATGAATCAAAACATTTTCTAATAGGCGTGAGGTGTCACGTGAATAGGATGCAATAACTTGGGAAAATTTTAAAAGCAAAATAACTGTTTTCAGAAGCATGATCCCTAATATAACTGAAGACGCTAAGGATTCACAAGTACGGCGTCCTACGGTAAATGTATAGACGTTCTACGGTATTTCGTAGGACGAAATAGACGTCCTACGGTAAATGTGTTTTGGAAGATACATCTGACGTTCAATAGTGGACAACACGCATGAGTTGATGTTTTGAGTTGCCTTTCAATCTTCGCATTTAAACCTGGCAGAATGATGGGTAACTGACAGATTTTTTTTTAATGTTTGTAGGAATAGGCTGATTGTTGAACACCCACGTTCTCCTCGTTCCTTTAGGTACTGAAGATAAGTGACGCGGAGACTCGAAAACTATCTTTTAGTGGCACTCGTAAAAAAAAATTTCTTTACAGACCTTTCTGACAGGCTTCATTTTAAAACATTTCACCTCAACTAAACCTTTTTTCAGGATTTAACACATCTCAGTTTTGTGAACGTTTCAAGCCGTTTAGAAAAGTCACGCTTCTTGAAATCCCAGAACTGACAACTTCGGATGCACACGTTGATCGAGATATTTGAATGCGTTCATTTAACTCGAGGATCTCCAGCCCAAGAACATCATCAGCAATCTAAAGAAAACAATAACCCCCTAGGGTACGAAAATTCCGCCCATCACCGCATTCTTGTTCCCCTTGCCCGGGAAAATAATCAAGAACTAATTTTGTTCGATATTTTACACAAAACAAAGATGACCTAGAGGAACACTATAAAAATATTTGCTGGGGGAAGAAGGCAAACACGTAAAGAACACTTACAACGAAGCTCAGTGCTCGGCACATAGACGTAACCAACATAGTAAAGAGACCAATAACACACGAGGCAAACTATAATGATATTGACTGGCGTTTTCTTCAGTACAGTTCGCTGGAAATAAAGCTTGGATTTACAACTCACTAAAGAGAAGATTGTGTACAACAGCAGGCAACGAGATCAATTTTTACAACTGAAGGATATCTATCGGACCTCATGCTACAGTGTAATGAATTCTGATACAAAATAAAATACTGATACAAAAAATACTAAAATTCAATCGTCACCAGACTCCATACGTGAAAACGTTCAGGTTCAACTAAATCAGTCATAACTACCAATTTTGAAAACAAAATTGAAATCTATTTGTTCAACTTAGATTTAAAACTGAACTGTAGTCCGGACGCATTTATCCGGACTGTTGGAATCGCGTGTAGTAATTTCCCAACCATACAGAAAAATCTGTACAATATTCACTCACACTCTCTGAGTGAATCCTAAGGGAGTGACCAATCCTAGCCAGAAGCGACCATTGGACGGCGTCACTGGGATAACGAGAACGTCAAAAACCTCCACACCCACCATGCCGAGCCCGCGCACGGACTGGCGCTGCTTGAGGCTGGTCTCGCCGTCCAGGTTGCAGGAGTCGATGTAGCACACCCCGTGCGGGTCGGACGAGTTCAGCAGCAGGATGTCGGCTGGCACGAGCTCATTGCTCCTCAAGTGCACCACGTCGCCAACGCGCAGCTCTTTCCACGTGCGATCCACGTAGCTCTTCGAGGTGCTGTCAACATCGAAGATATTATCCCTAATAACCCATGTTTATGCTTGTATATAGTCATACATGAAATTTATTATCCTGCTATAGTAACTCTTAAATAAAAAATATTAACTTTAGAGACGTTCAAAGAGTTGTACTCATTTATTTAAAAGAACAGATTTCAACTATTTAAAACTGAATACACATTTTTAATAATTCAGTCTGTTAAAGCAAGAATAAAATCATATTTACAGCAGTCTAGATTATACGTTTATTTTAAGCTACTCTCATGAAACACAAAAAATCGCAGGGAAACCAAAGAAATAAACTCAAAGGAGTTAAACACATTTTCAAAACTAATACAGGTAAGAATACACACCAGAGAATTGAAAGTAACCAGCAGTATTACCTACTAACTGGTTTATGTACAGCCACATCACAATGCTACAATCCGTATTGGCCATACGAGTGGGTTACCATTAAAGCACACAGATGAGGGCTTACTGACAAACTTTGCAAAGCACACAGATGAGGGCTTACTGACAAACTTTGCAAAGGTTTAGAAAACAGGTCTGAACATTTTAGTGAAACTGCAGTAACTCTTAAGCACTGTCAATGGACACAAAATGCCAAGAACTCTTGCAAATGCATAAGTAAAAGTAACTATTCTTTATGGAACAACCTGACGTCTATGAGGCTGAACAAATTGATTTTACATCGCAGTAGCAGCAGCAAATAACATTCTAACTAAAAATAACTTAATTCTATACGATGGCTCGTATAAAAGTGTTGAATCACACTACTAACTAAATAAACGGTTAACCAATGGAAAGAAATTGTTCCATCAAACAGAAGTGTAGGACACGCATTCACAAAGCAATAAATCATTCTAAAACAGAACGAACAGAACAGAACAGGAGCAACGCAATCCGAAAGTAAACAAAAATTCCGACATTGTAAACAACATAACAAAAGTTGCATCCGACCGCTGCTTCAAACAACAATACGATTTTGTGCGCGTTACCTCTAAGTCTAGAGCTTGCGCTGTAGAGGAACCGAAGATCAGGTGAGAAGACAATAGATTAGATTAAAATTTGGCCCTAACATAGTCCCCCTCGGGGACTATGTCATCACATGCTGTAGCTCGGGCCCTAACATAGTCCCCCTGGGAGTGCTAATTCCCATAGATGCAATAGTTGCATCCGTATCCCCCTGAGGGGAGAAGTTCATGAAACAAGATAGAAGTTGAAGAAGAAAGTAGTAGGTGCTAAGAAACAGGACAGCAGTGAACCGAAAAAGGTGATCCTCAACAAAGCAAAAAACATTTTATTTCAACAAAAAGAAGGCCTACCTAACTCTCAGCTCGGGCCCTCACACATTTTCCCCCTGGGGGCGGTAATTCCCATAGATACAATACTTGTATCCCCCTGAGGAGCCCTGAGGAGAGATGAACGTGGAAGGCACCATCTAGTTTAGAATGAAGGTAACGGGGAATCTTATGAAACTAGATTAAGCTGATGAAGAAAGTAATAGGAGCCGAATAAAAACGACAGCAGTGAACCGAAAAAAGAAAAAGCTTCTCTCATTTGAGAAAAAACAGCCAAACAAAATTCCGATTCGTAACCTCGCATCTTACCAGCTAGTGGGAGCGCTAATTCCCATTGATACATTAGTTGTATACCTTAGAGAGGAAACAGTTAAGAAATTACCGAGTTTTGAACGCCTTTCATTTTAACGAGACATGCATTTTTTAAGCGAATAGATGAGCAGAATATTAATTGAGTTACGAATTCGAATTCCAAATGAATAAAACTTGAAGAACATCACTGGTGTCAAAGATGTACAAGGAAATAATTAGAACATCGTAAATAATTCACGAGGAATTTTACTCCTAGGAACAAGGAGCTACAAATTTTTTCAAACTATCATAAATTAAAACGCAACGCGTTCAATACGAGACTCGTTGCTGTAATCGATCTGCTAACAAACGAAGCATCTCGCGTAGGATACGCTTTACACAGAGCTCCGATGTTACCAAACAAGTAACTAAAATAGAAGAAAAGCAAAACTTGCCTTAGAGCACACATTCCAACGCAAAGTTTAAGGCAAACTTTATAGAGAGCACAAATATTGACGAGCACGAGGTGAGCCCAGCAAATGCCAGCCCGGCGCGTGGTATTCCCAGAAGTAGAGACGAAGGACAGCTCAAAAGGCAGCTGCCAGCGTTCAAGCTCTGAGCACAGATTGCCACGATTGATCCCATGAAGAAGAGGCGCAAAACCAGCATCTCCATGAAGGCCAAAGCTATTGAGGCCATAAGCCTCCTTTGCGGATCTCATAGCTGAGTGTCGGGAGACGCCAAGCTTGGTCGAGAAGCCCGCACATAGCAGTGCGTGCTAAGGGGATATGAATTCCTTGAGAACGATGTAGTACCTGAATTATGGGTCGGAGGAATGAGGGTCCGCCCAGTTTATCGAGTTAGACATGAAGAGGTGATATGGACGTTTCTGTGACGTTTATATTTATTAAGAAAAATATGATCAGGGCACTCTCACGTAAAAGAAAAAAATTTAAAAAATTAGGACACGAGTGGTTTACCATATAGACAAAACTCAGCTCACGCGTACTCGATTGTCCATGAGCCGGATTAACAACTAATTTCCACACGTCATCATTCCGGTACAGTTAGCATCGTAAGTTCTTCCAAGACAACTCGGCCAAGGTACGTACTAAACAGCGCGTACCTATGCCAAGTCAACTAAACGATTATGGTGCCCGCGGTGCGCCTACAATGTACATTGTTTGAAAATCAAGCTCAGTACAAGTTGAGCCGAAAAAAAAACTCAAGGTCGTTAACTTAATGAAACTAACATAATTTATCTATGACTGATCCAATACATGTAACCGTCCATCAAAATTGATGAACAAAACCGTTAAAGCATTTTCATGCTATGTATTAGGAATACTATGTAACACAAAAGATAAATGCGACGGCAAAGTTAGTAAATAATTTGAGGCAAAAATAGAGAACAGAGACGAAAAACTTGTATGCATTCTGATGAATTCAAAGCATTTTCAAAACACACCTATATAAATGTTGATGAGCATCACCGTATGTAGTCGCTGGCACTGATAGCGATTGGTTATTTCAAGTGTTCACTCCGGAATTTCCACTCCCTTCCTGTCTACTCGCCACTTCCAGCAGCTATGTACGAACAATTCCCGGTCCAGTGGCAACAAAGAACTCCCCATTCCTTAACACCATCAAAATCTACAGCGTTCTTTACATGATAAACTTATCAATGAATATTGAAAAATAATAGAAATACATTTACCACTGTTACTAAATGAAGTTTGTTTTAGAAGTGAGCTATACCAAATCCTTCCATTCTGAATTTTGAAAAGGTCCTATAAGAACACGACGCAATTTTTCAGAACATTTCAATTATCTTGAGTGCACAACTGTTATAGAATCAAAACTGGTTTTAGAAAATTTAATAAAATTTTTGGACGGACGGATTCTCACTATCGTTAGAGTGATTTTAAGACGATTTCTAAAATGAACTTGAGACTACCCTTGGCTCTCTTAGCTCAGAATAGACTATAAGCTAGTTTCATCATCCCTAACCACAACAAAGGTGCTTTGTGGGAGAAGAGAAAGGATGCCACCATTCAGTATGAAGTTGAGAGAACCGGAAATCCATGCGCATTTTGTGTTCTCACACAAACCCCCCTAAACATATAAACAGTTAGTTGGGAACGAAGTTTATGAATGAAGATTAAAATTGAAGACGGAGGTAGTTCGTGCGGAAAACAGGACAGCTGTCAACCGAAAACAAAAGGTAGGTAACACAACAAAATATTTTATTTCAGTAAGAAGATATACTTATCCTTCAGCTCGGGACCCCACATTTTCTTCATGGGAATGCAAATTTCCATCAATAGAATAGTTCCATCCTCCTGAGGGGTTCGCATCCGGGAAAAGAAGCGGAACCAAACGTGTTATTATTGAAGCTAAGAGTAAATCTTCGCGACACTTCGTGCGGAAGGTCGGCTGCTCGTGACCGCGTTTACGAGGGAAGAAGAGAAGGGGGAAAAGAAAACGAAAGAATAACAGCAAAGCTCACAGCTGACAGCAGCAAGTGTTGGTCGGTCGTCCGTCACTAGTCAGGTGTGCTGCTGAATCAGACAGCCAAGTGTTGAAATTTCTATGAAAAAGATCACTTCGTTGCTGAGCCTTCCCCTTCATTCCTCTCTTGCATTAAACATTAACATAGGAATGCCAATTTCTTGGTCAAGGTTAACAACAATCCATACATGTTCTTATGGTGGCAAGTATCACAATGCTAAAAATTATTGTCAGTGGATACACTAACAATAACGGTGCCCACAGCCAAGTAGCAAACGTTCTGAACATCAAGTCCTCAATTCGGAGATAGAAGAATATATGCGAGGATATAAAAGTAAAAGATATAAGTGAGGAGAGAAGGGTTTAAATAATTCGTAAGAAAACTTACAGTGAGTAATTCAGGAAAATCCCTCATTAATCCTTTGTTCGATGTGACTAAATTCCAGACCATAGTTAAGGGAAAATTAAAAAATCATTGTCCTACAATCAAGGCCACGTGCTCAACTTTAAAAACCACAACATTCTGAACTCATTGCCTACTCAGACTTAGGCCTTGACTTCATTTTCTGACCAATGATTAGTTCCCGAAGCTGAAAACATAATTACCTTCACGGTTATGGCTACTCCACTAATAGGAAGAAGGGTCAATTTAACCGTTCATAATTTCAAGTTAGAGAACTTTACCTAGTCGTTATTCAAACTGGCGCAAACATTAGACACGAGAGTCAGTTTAGACTCTGGAAGTTAAGACTCAGAGCTCTTATCATTTGGTAGACATCATAAAAGAGTGATTTTTTGGAACATTAGTCATGCCATTTGTTTATTAAATACACACGGACTAGTGAGAAACATCACAAACATAATACGAGAGCATGAGCTGTCATTTTAACGGAAACAGTAACACAAGGGGTGGACCTGCAATCCTGGACACTTTACAAGACCACCATGTACGATTGTTTTCATTGATTGCTCCAAATCGAACAAACGACCGGAACGGAGGCAAATGAAATGAATGACATGCCAATGAATCTCAGTACCCATTGAAAATAGGCAACAGTGTGCGAGTTTTGCAATTGATATTCCGGATTACGTATTGTTTAAACTGAATTGCCTCAGATGAAACCAGCAACAACTGGTGCGTAACCGAGTGGATATTTTTAATGCATAACAGACACGTATTAATAAAACTCATCCATCAAATCACAACATCCAGAACTTCAAAAACTAATGGCAGAAAAGCCAACAAGTCAGGCATTGTCGTGACAATTGACGACGAGTGTTGCGCAACCCATGCAAATAATCAATTATTTACAGTCAACAGCAGAACAATCAGTGCAGCCTCGTAATCAGCCACGCAACGTTATCGTTCAGGTGTTGCAAATACAGAACGGGTCAAGTATCGACGCGGCAGCAATCGATTGCTGCCATTCGTCATTCTATAACATACATATCTGAACATGAAATTTAAAAAAAACATGTAATAAAATGCAAGCTAAAATGATTCCTGAAGCAAGGTTATTTTTCATCAAATTACATTTTAATACCAAATCATCATACTTAGCAATTCTTAAAAATGCGTTAGTTTCCCAGCTCGTGATAGAGACGCAGATAACAATGCAGCGTGTGCTTACGGTCATTCTTTACCGCGTCTAGCTATCGTACAACTAAAGAACCAAGTAAAGTATAGTAGCACTGAAAGCCAAAAACTCGCTATTCAACGATTTTTCGAAATATCCAACACCGACGAATAAATTGAAGAACGCTCAAGAATAAAAATTGACGACACCAGCAAGGTATTTCTATTTGTACTGCGACTACTGCCAGCCTCTGAACCATAATCATTCATGCAAATGAAAAACTGAATTCATTAGTTAATTTACCACGCGGTTTTTACGACGTGTTTGAATATAGGTATGATGCACACAACGCAAATGGAAGGGCAGGAGGATGAACATTTGAAAAGTATGACCATTAAGGTCTAGCTAGAAATTGTGACTAGTAATTATATCCAAACAATTGAAGAAATAAAAGGTTAGATTATAAGTTAGTTTAAGCCTCTCTAACCGCTACAAAAAAAGCGCATCGAAAAAAGGAAGGAGGAAGGCACCATTTAGTATGGAGATAAGAAAATGAGGCATCTATGCAGAAGGGGCATAGAAACAGTAAGTTGAGAAAGAAGTTCATGAAATAAAATAAAAGTTGAAGAAGAAAGTCAGAGGTGCTGAAAAACAGGACAGCAGTGAACCGAAAAAAGGTGGTCCTTAACATCCCATAGATAAAATAGTTGTATCCCCCTCAGGGGTGAAGAAATAAAATGAAATAAGTAAAAATTGGTGGAATAATTTTGAGACGTGGACGCAGCTTCTCTCCGCTTGCATTCAGACAGTTGCTGAGCACATTTCAGCGAGACAAAAATGAACAATGGAGCAGACAGATACAATAACTTGGCACTCAAGCATGGAGGTCGGCTGCACAATACTCGGGCCTTCTCGCCAGTACGAAGAGAAGCAAAAAAATGAAAATAAGATGTCAAGTTGTTAATATTTTGGCGCAGCACAACTTAGTGTGGAAGAAGCCCCTGTATAAGGATAAATGTTAATAAGATCTACGTGTGTTATGTTAAGAGTTACAGTATTCTATAAGCTCGGCGCGGTGGCTTACTTTTGAACTATCTCTGCAAAAAATCACGGCAAGTTGCAACACGAGTTTCAATACAGTGCCACTATTTTGACTGTGACATTAGAAGGGCGGTGGCCGACGTCAGCTCAGTATTTTGTGTCGCATCATGATACCGTCAAGCACTTGATTGATGTACCGATTACTTGGTCGGATTTTATCATTCGACCATCTACCTTGATGTCATTTGTATCAACTAACGTGCCTTTCTTTTGACACTCACGGAGGTCTTCATAAGCAGAAGTGCATCAGAGCGATTGAAGCTTTGTAAAATTTCCTCGGTAAAGCCCTTGTTAATTGATCTAGTCCTAGCGTATGCTTTGAAAGGGCAGAGCTAACCGACACGTGGAGGCACGTTTTCTAACGGAGGTGTGCCTACATTTCGCCGTCGTGGAGACCGTCCATCATCCATTAGTTGATCAGTTAATCGAGGAGACCACGTAATCTGTGCCACAGTGCTCCGATTATGCCATATAAGTACAAGGTATGAGCGCTACTTGAGTCCCTTTATAACCAGTCAAACTCACAACAATATTCAAGTAAAAAATACATACAGTGGTACCTCTTGATTCGAATACGCCAAAGCTCAAACAATTCCCAAACTGAAGACATTTGGCGAACAATTTTTGCCGTCCAATCCTACCGCGGTGTTGCAATTCGAACACAAATGCCAGCAGCTGATGACGCCGAAGCCTGTCAGCAGTCACAAGGTCTGGCGCCCGCAGCCCCGCATGTGGAGTACACTGTCGCAGTTTATTGAAAACCATCACCTAGATCACACTGTGAGCAATAGAGTAGCGAACGTCATGAGTGACAATGTTATGTCCCACTTCAGAAAACTTCTCCAGATAAGAAAGAAACAAGTCACTTTAGATAAGTTTCTCGTGAAAAAACAAACCAGTAAGAAACCAAAACAAGAAGAAACAGCAGAAAAGAGAGAAAGCACTAGAAATTGAGTTGCCCTCTGTTCTCATGGATTGGGACTCGCCATCCATGCAGTAATCATCCCTTTACCCTCTGCACCTATTCATCAGTGCCAGCAATCACTATCATCCACGTCAGTTGAAATACTTTTTTTTAATATTTATAATTTTCATTTAAATAAATTCCTATGTTTAGGGCTCAGCATAAAACCATAGTTTTGTAAATTGAAAGATGAGGATTATGGAAGCCTCGAACTAATTAATTATTTTTACATCAATTTCAATGGTAAAAATTTCTTTTCAATTCGAACATTTCCAATTCGAACAACCCAAAAGAACGAATTAAGTTCGAATCAAGAGGAACCACTGTAAAAAAAATCCAGTTTAAGCAAATATCCCAAATGATACGTAATCATGTTATTCTATGAAACCGCCTTAAGTTTCGATGAATGCTTCTATTCGGGTCAGAAACCGATGACAAGCTGAAATAGAGTGGTCCTTATTCATTTCGGACATCACCTCAACAATGGCGGTCTCCAGTAAAACTCTGGTACTACAGGAATGACGATTAGCCTTCTTTCAACGACGCTCCTCTTGGAATAGTCCATAGGATTTAAATCTGACGAGTTTGAGTTTATGGGCCAAATACGTTAGGCGTTACATGATCGTAAAAATTCTCTGATAACCAGTCTTGACTTATTATGGCTTTGTGAGAAGGTTTTAAGTCGTATCGAAAGTCGTATGGCCTTTTGGACACTTCAACGAGAGCTAAACAACCGTTTATAGAACATCAATGTAACCAGTAGTATTTTCTCTACTACCCTCTGAGAAAATGTAAGGTGACATCACCTATACTACTGACAACTCCAAAAACCATCACAACAGCCGGAAATTCGATGTAATTCGATGAATTACTTTAGTACTCAGGGTGATGTGCATCACCCTGAGTACTTTAGTAAGATCCGAATTCTTCGCTGATACGAATTGATTTTTCCTCATTGCATATGACTAATGTACCACAGTTCTGATGGTCAACTCTAATAGCTGGAGTTATTTGATAATGGTCCTCATTGATCTTCCTGGTCCTCAGCGACACTGTTTCGAATATTATGTTCAAATTCTGATGTTTTTATATTATCAGAATGGAGAAAATGTTTTTGTTCTCTTTCCTACATGGGAAACCTTGCCATCACATGCCTCTAGCTCCAACCGAATCTTAACAAATGGTCTGGCAACATGTAAAATGCTACTGATCCCTAAATCGCTGTTTTGCAGTATAAGCAACGATGGCTGCATGTCTTTTCATTTCTTGGGTCAACATTTTACCCTGAATCTGAAATAGAAAAAAATTATTATAATTGACTTGAGAGTCGAATTAACTAAAAACGGCACATCCTCAACTATCCCTCGTACCCTGTATAACGATTGTAACGTTTTTCACATGAACTCGAAAGAGATGAATTACACTCGTACCAAGAAGTGAAAAATTCTACCCAAATTATTGTTACAGATTAATAGCAATACTGCATCAAAAGAAGTGTACTTTTTGTTAGGAGACTCTCACGTCCTGCCAAAAATAGACGGTCAAACGGTGGGCACACAACCGTTCCTTTTTTTACGAGCGGCGGAAGATGAATCACCGAACCAGACAATGAAGGGAAACACGTGCGTACACAAAGCCTCAATTGAATGCGATTGGATCCATCGACCCATTATCAAGCCAGAGGATCAGGAAGGTCTTTGGGCAGATAGCCGCGAATGACGCAAACCTGAGATGACCGGCAGAAGAGCACCGAGCCAGAGATGAGGATGACCAAGGTGATGCGAGGCGTGTGCACACGGAACGTGAGGGGCCAGAACGGCGCGTCACACTCGGCCTTGCTTGCGCAACCTAGGTAAACTCGAGACAAATCAAGACTCAACCAGACACGCTGCGCTCGCATCCGCACATAATCGGGGTGAAAGTACACCAACTATCCCGTTGTGCACGCTTCTTTAAGAAATAGACCGGAACGCGGAGCAAAAAAACCGGAAAGCGGAGCAAATAATAAGACCGAAACAGATCAGGTGTGTCCTAAGCTTGCAGGTATGCAAAAATGTTGATGGAAATAGAATTCAACGAAACAATCCCCCTCGACCGAAACTACCACCCTCATTGTTGGAGTTTTCGGTTTATTAAGGCGTTGCTTCACAAGATTTTCAGTGACTAGGTAATAATCATTGCCTCTGAAACATAGTAAATTAGAAACAATTGCTTCGCTCGTAAATAGATTAGATTGTATGTTAGTTTAAGCCACCCTAACCGCTACAAAAAAAAAAGCGTACCGAAGAGAAGAAGGAGGAAGGCCCCATTTAGTATGGATGTTAGGGAATGCGGAATCTATGCAGAAGGGGCATAGAAACAGTAAGTTGTGAAATAAGTTTATGAAACAAGATAAAAGTTGAAGAAGAAAGTAGTAGGTGCTGAAAAACAGAACAGCAGTGAACCGAAAAAGGTGGTCCTCAAAATAGCAAAAAAACATTCTATATCAACAAAAGTAAGGGCTCAAAGGAGGCCAAGCAACTCTCAGCTCGGGCCCTCACACATTCCTCCCTGGGAGCGCTAATACCCATAGATGCAATGGTTGTATCCCCCTGAGGAGAGGGGGGGGGGAATAAGTAGGCTAAGTCACTAAACTCACAACAAATTTCAATGGGAACTATTGCTGATACCGCTGAGTATTTAAAAAGATCACTGAGCAGCTCTCTTTTCTTGAGGTGCATTGACTGAAACAGATCCTATCAACTTTTTCATTTCTGATAGAGTTCAAGAATCAACCCTAAGACTTGCTCACTAAAACCATTCCCAACTTCTTCCTTGAAGTCAAATACGAATAATCAAAACAATAACCAACATTGGGCATGGTTCGTGCTACTGACTTCTCTGCAGTAGCTCCGAGTATCGTTGCCTTGTGACGTGAACTGGAACTGACACCTTCGGCATGCCCTCCTTGGGAGGCAAGGGAAACCCAGCAATGCAGTGAACGATTGTCGTCCATGGTAGATAAACCGATCATACCAGTACTCCCCCAATCTATCCCAATACTCATACCTACACCTATTATACCACTGCCTCCTCAACCTACACCAATACTCCCGGTTGTTGTCACTGCAATAGTACAAAGCTCGCAGCAGCAACCACTCAGATATTACGACAGCCTCTAGCAGTGACCATCAATCAACAATTTTGCTCAGATCACGCCTCGTCTCAAAGACCGAGCTGCCGCAGCAACGCGTCCGCGTGACCCTTGTATCATCGTTTGTTCCTCATCATATTTGACTGACACAGACTCCTCGAGCTTGTTGCGGATTTTTAGAACGTAAAGTTCCTCACATAAGCTGACTGACTTGAAGCAAGGTAGTAGTTAACATATTTACACTAATGATAAAAAGATAATTTCATTCTGTGTCCCTCGAGAAACATGAATACTGTTGACATGGTCGTAAACACTAAGCAAACCGAACTATACAAGAAGAGCACAATACGCGTACAACATCAAATATTCACAATAAGAATCTCCAGTCATCCCTCAACAAAGATAGCATTAGTCACCTCACAGCAGCAACAAAGAGTCACCGAACATTCGTCATCACAAATGTCTGATCAAAGCCACCGCACAAAACAGGCCTGCAGGCAAGCTGGGTCACAGACTCGTAAATGTCCCGTGACCGCGACCATGTCCAGTTGACATGAGGGCATCCAGCACCCAATCCCGCTGTCTCACACTCGGGCATTTCATGAGCGTCCGACGGTTTCCAACACAGTACGTGCGAGTATTTTATAATAAAACGCCAACAATAATTAACCCACACATGCGCGACATGTTCCGTTCCATTCGAAGTCCTTGTATTATGGTGGAATAATTTGATGTTATGGAATATGAAACGCTCAGAGCAGCGGAGAATCGAAAATCCTTTTTGAGGCTTCTGGTTTATTTGAAGAACGAACTCCACGTGAGTTATATAGTAAAAAAGCTCAAATTTAATGAGAATTTTTCTTCCAGTGCCGGCGGTAATTAACAATAACTTGTCAGTTGTCCTAAAATAGGGCCTGAGCTTCCTACATTCCATGACGTCGTTGGTCAGGTTTCACGTCACATTGGAAGGTTACCGCCTGAAATAGCTTCGACTAGGGCGCTTCACGATAACTTTGATCATGCCAAAATCGCTGGCGGAGTACGGCGAATGAGAAATATTTCCATTAGTCTGATGACAAGTTCCGAGGGCAGCGCGGGCCTCGTGAGACCACGGCAATGCAGGTGTGTGGGGCACAAGGGCGGCAGCAGCAGCAGCACCAGCCTTACCTGCAACCTCACTTGAGCAAACACGCGGCCGCAGCTCGCTGTTCCTGCCTGCCCCCATGCTGCCACTTTCCAAAGCGCACCAACACTACACTGAAGTCCGAGTTCTGCCTTCACACACTTCCATTTGTTACTTTTGTAAGTTGATGTGTAAGAATAATCACATTCGTTCATCGCCAAGTATTTTCTTTCTTGTCAAAATGAATGAGACGGGGGCATTCATAACAAGGATTACTTCGACCACGACCAAAAAAAATTAGAAATCAGACTGAGGAATGATACAATTGCCTAGCGCGACCCGTGGAAAATTCCACGGCCAATAGCATCGCAAAGCTAGCTGAACGTGTGAAAAGGTTCACTTCTATTTTTAACATGACTAACCGGATTTTATAAAACTTCCCTAACTTAGCTAATGTTAATATAACCTAACCCATTACAGCTTAGCCTAACACATCCTACCATCAACTATCCTAATATATTTTTACCTTTCTTAATTAACCTGACTTATCCTATTCGTATCATGAATTGACTATTTCCATTACATCAGACACGGCAACGGCCGCTGACTGACGACAGTATATATCGTATACTTACTACATCAGGCTGGAAAGTTCACCGTACGGACGCGACACAAGCAGAATAATAAAAGCGATATCTTCAAGCCGGAAATGCCTGCGAGATGACAAAAGAAAGAAGACAATTTCAACAAAATAACTTCCATTTCGCACAATAAGAGTTACAAGCTGCGCTGTCACATGGGTTATTCATAAAAATTAAAGCTTAGCTATCAAGGCATGAACGAGTACGAAAACTAAACCAGTCAACACGGCCATCGATAGAAGTTCAAGGATTATATGTATGTACCATTAAACCACATAGGTGCACTGAGCTAGCAAAACATGCTGCAGGAAATTTATTTTAGGGATTACTGATCGAGTAACACAAACACCTTTCCTCATTTTTGAATTGGTGAATGAAAAAACGCACCACTGTGGTAAATGAAAGCATCTACATTTGAGAAATTTTGATTATAGGTTAGATTCAGCCTCTCTTACAGCAAAAAACGATATTCAAAGACAGAAAAGACGAAGGCATCATTTAAAATGAGGTTAAGGGAACGCAGAATCTATGCACAAGGTGTGTTCGCACAAAAGACCTCATGTGCATAGAAACCGTAAGTTTGAGACGAAAAGTAATGAAAGTAGATAAGAGATGAAGAAGGATATAAGAGGTGCTGAAAAGCTGAAAAACAGAACAGCAGTGATTCGAAAAAGGTGTTTTGTCACAAAATCAAATATTCTATTTTGAACAAAAAAGTAAGGCCTGCCTAAATTTAGCTCGAGACCACACATTGTACCTTGAAAGCGCTAATTCCCATAGATACACAAGTTGTAAACCCTTGAGGGGATATATCATACTTGAGAAATGAACATAGGCAAGTGTACTGCTCAGGTCGAACATTTGGCAACACTGCTTACAGAAAAGGCTTCTCTTGGGCGTATCAGTGATACACGACAGGAAGAGTTGAATTTTACCTTATACGACCAGCTACGCAAAAGCTTTTGTTAATGAAGAATGTGAGCTTCGTCCGCATAAAGACGAAATCATGAGGAAGATAGTGGTTAAGTGCTGACGTGCGTGAGGGCACGCATTCTTGTGATGTCATTTAGCGAGGAATTTTGAAAGGACAAAGCCGATTTGAAGAGGTTTCTTGTCAAGTGTCCGTCTATATTAATTAGCTCAAGTAAAAGAAGGTAGGCCCGATGGAACCTTCTAATAATTAACTTAATATATACATCTATGAAAAACTGCTTGTCACATACTGCAGCTATGAAGTAAAGAGCATTCTGCACGCATTATTCAGCATTATCATTATCGACCTAAGTCGTCACCAGCAAAGAAACAGTTAGTTGGCTGTTATATCGTTCACTTCATCGCCCGAGTATTGCTCAAAACAGGAAATGAGGGACACCGGGAAAATATGAAACAAAAAAACCTCGAAATTATTTTTTGTGTTAGTCGATTGGCCCCTCAATTTCGATTTGATTTCACTGTGGAGCCAACACGAACGTCACGAAATGATCGCTGATTTTTATTTTGAACTCCAGCGCATAGACGGATGATTAAAACACATTCGAAAATTCTCCTTAAATATCTATGAATGCATTGAAATAAGAAAAAATACGGTAAATAACAGGATTAGATTAGATAAGTAATTAATTAAATCCTCCCTAACCTCAACAAAGGCTTTCGAAAAAAAGGAAGGAGGTAGGTACCATTCAGTTAGAACTCAGAAGGGAAGTCATAATCTATGCACACGGTGCTTAGAAACTTAAAATTGAGAAAGAATTTAATGAAACAAGATAATAACTGAAGAAGAAAGTAGAAGGTGCTGAAAACCAGAGAGCAGTGAACCAAAAAAAAAATGGCCCTGAACAATACAAGCAAAAAAAATCCTATTTCAACTGAAGAAAGGCCTATGTAACTCTCTGCTGAGGACCACTCATCCAGAGAAAGTTAATTCTCATGAATACAATAGTTGTATCCCCATGAAGGGTAGTCACGGAGAAAATATCAAAGCCTTTTTTTACAATGAGAAATATAATTGTACAAAATGAACGCAGCCTGTTTAGCTTCATTTTATTTCTTTTCGTGTTCGTATTTTATAAGGATTAAATTAAGAATTATACCCCGACCTAAATCAAACTTAACACCCATAACGCACAATATGAAGCAACTGTTCATAGCAAACAAATGAAGTCTGTAATAAAATTTATCTCATGAAGGCTATGTTTTACAGCGGCTAATGACTAAAGATAGAATGAAGTATAATCATTTCAAAGGACGGAATGACTCATTCGTAATTGGCATGGCTATTATTTGTTGACCCTCTCGCGAGTCAATAGCAGACCTACCCAATGACAACCAGTATCATTCCCATACTATTGCTTGTATTTCATTCCCAACACAATAGTTATTCAATCTGTTGAGGCACTTCAAAATTAACGCGACGTGGCTATAGATCACATTGTTACCTCCAACAATTACATTACGTAACAAACGAACAATGGATGTGAGCTTCGGTGGTACGGTCAGGTCCAGCAGCTGTGCAAGTCAATTAATATATTCCACTGCCGGCGAAGTACACTGATTAATTGACTGTTTGTTTCATCCCCTTACCACAATGGAGCTGTCCAATGAGAGGAAGGATGAAGGTACCATTTAGAATGGATTTAAGAGAACGCGGAATCGATGTAGAAGGTGTGTTCTCCGCACAGGATTCCGAGCGCAAAGAAACAGGAAGTTGAGAAGGAAGGCTAGGAAACATGATAAAAGTTAAAGATGATAGATGTCCTGAAAAACAGGATAGCAGTGAACCGGAAAATGATGGTCAGCAAAACAAAAACATCCCATTTAAACAAAAAGGCCTATCTAACTCTCAGCTCCGGACCTAACATTTTCCCCATGGGAGTGATAATTCCCATAGATCTAATAGTTGTATCCCCTAAGGAGAGAGAGATACACCTATAAACTAAAGAATTTTAAAAGGTTCTTCTTTTCTAGGTGGAAACTATCTTTACATATACTTTTGAAATAAGTTACTCAAACTTAACTGCTAATAACTACCTAATAACTTGACTGTTTGCATTGACAATGCTACTACATAACTTAGAATTCAAAATATTCACGCGCGACTGGAAACATACATCAGCAGCAGCGTCGAGGTACACGTGGGCATGAATTTTTTTTAAGCAAGTCGGACAACTGAAGAGCACAAATGAAGGAGTTCGTTCCTAAATGAAGCGTTCTAACGAATGTGACGAAGATTAAGGTTTCCGCGCACATCCTCATTTCAAACAATTCAAATTTTTCGCACCATCGGCGCTAATAATGAAAATATCGTTTTATTTATAGTACGAAAGTCTCTTTGAAAATTTGGATTTTATTCAATGTAACTTGATTATCGACACAGATTGCGCTAAAGAACAACACTTCTTCATCGCGTTCTTTTCAACTGATAAGTTGCTCATCCTTGAAATCAGCCATAATACTATTTTGGTGACCTTTTATTTCCAGTACTTCTTTGTCTACAGTTATATAGTGCAAAGGCATTTAAAATTCATGAAACTTCTTTACTGAAAGGTAACATTCAGGAACTAATATTTTGAAAATTTACATTTCATGAACAATATCTTGAAACTTTCAAAGGCTGTGCAGGAATGAAATATTTTGTCGCACGAGCGGCCTCGAGTATCCAAACATACACACGAACTACATGAGATTGATAAATCCGACGCAAGGAGCCAGCAAAGAAACACCACAATTGCACGGTCCGAAATAAGAGGTGCAGAGATACGAGCACACATGCGCAGGTCTCAAAGGCGCGGTCTCGGCCACGGCGGATGTAAACACTTCGCAACTGCGAGCAGCGGACGAGCGTTACACGGTAAACAATGAGGCTTCGCTCATAATTACCCAAAACTGGGCACCGGCTATTAGCTTCATGAGGCTCCACTGCACCCATTCGGGGAAATCCCACACCAAACTTGCTGATGGACGTCGCATTCCAAACGTTTTCACGCAGCACGGACGTACTTTTCACATTTTCTTTTTCTTTGTTTGTGTACGAGTAAAATCCTAAAAAAGATTACAAATTTATTCATAGCAAATCGAAATCCATTCGAAATCCAATTCTAGAAGCTAATTTCTGAATTCATGATTCTTTTTCTTCAACCTGACACACAAAATCGACAAACGCGATACGTTACACGAGTTTCCTGTAAAACAACCGACCGGAAACATTTGGTGACTAAGTATATATGGAACACTGTGAGAAAGGGAAAAACGGGTGAGAGGCAAACACGCCGCAATTCTGCGAACACCTGGGAGAGGAAATATGCCTGGATGCTGCATTCAACCACACTGAATCCCTTCGTAGTTCACGAAGGTCGTTGGAATCAAATGACAACTGGGGCATCAAAAGATTATCACAAGTTTCTACCAACGACCATACAGCTGATAAGAGCACGCACCGAACAACAGTAATATTAATTTCACATGTTTATAATATAACTTGATATCGGTGAGTGTTGAGCGTCAAATGATAAGCAGCGATTCGCTAGGCAACTTCAACGGTCATTTTACGAGGATGCAGCCGATACATGGAAAAAACGCGAGAGAAGTGGTCCATGCATCGTATCTTGGGCTGCCTGGCCACAAAACAAACGCGAGCAAGCCCGTGGTGACGACTGCCGAAAAAAGCCTACATAAAGCATCGCTCGCGTAGGGCGCTCGACCTGTCACAGCAATGCCGAACGCTACACGCGTGTCACCTAGGGCGCAGCATCATACAACAGCTGGAATTGAGGTCAGGGATCCCAGAGGAAATGGCCCTCATACTCTCCATGGGAATTTTAAGCATGTGTACATAGATTTGGAAGCGGATTAATTGAAAAATTGATTTTTTAGGCGGATTTGGAGAATGAATACCTGATATGAAGCAACACTTACTAGAAATATCTAAAAGTAGATGCGAATTTCAAATATCATACATTATAGCCTAGCTGATGGCTGACAAAACGCCTATAAATTTTACTGAAAATTGATACGGAGCCAATACGTACGCCAGAGAGCAAGGGAAGTTTTGCGTCCAGATATGCAATGGTCAAAATTTTTTGAAAACCTCAAACTCGAGAACTATAGCTAGAAATGCCGTGCATTGTATTGTGATAACGGGGAGAAATTACATTGGCGACAGTACCGCTATAAGGACGTGAATTGTTCGAAAATCGGGCCCTAAGACTACGGAGATTGTTTCCCAGGCCCACAGCCCTGGTGTCGCACCTTCAACGTCCAAAAATAATTACATCAAGGTTAGATGCTAATAATTTCATACTAGAATAAATCAGAAGCAGGGCAAGATTGTAACCCCGAATCATCTCCCAAGCTATATTCTTGCAATCTGTATCATGAGAGTGGTATGAAACGGAGCGCAAACGTCATCTTAGGGACACAATTGATAAGATCCATCTGAGCAGACTGCAAGCTACATTCTGGGAACGCCTAATTGCTCCAGCGCGGGGACAACAAAACCCGACAGCGTTAGAATGTGCGCTACATCACTTGAAATTTGCTGTAAGCGCAGCAATAGACACGACATTTAAATCACAACTTGAAAAGTCGATGAGTAAAATGTCGTAAATTACTAAATTACGGGAAGAAAAAAGAAATCCATCAGTTCATATCAGATTAGAAAGATTAAATTAGGTAGAGCAAGCTTCCATAACCACGATAGAGGCGTTCTACTGAGAAAAAAGAAGAAGGCTCCACTTAGTGCTGAGTTGAGGGAACGGAGAATCTATAAGCACGAGGTGTGACCCCACACAAAATCCTCTGCGCATAGAAACAGTAAATGATGATAGAAATTTATGAAATTTATGAATTTAAGAAATTTATAATTTATGAAAGTTGAAGAAGAGAGTAATCAGTCATAAAAAGAACAGGAAAGCAGTGAACAGAAAAAGGTGCATAAAAAACGAAAATTTAATTCTACATCAATAACAAAGGCCTGCATAACTCCAGCACGGGAGCTTACATCTTCCCTCTGGGAGCGCTAACTCCCATTGACACAACAGTTGTTTTCACATAAGATATCAGTACGAAAAAAGTAGAACAACAAAAGAAACAAAATTGAAAGTACTGCACGAGAGCAGAAATTTGATTGCGTACCGATAACGCCGCATTCAAATCAGGTCGTAGAATGTGCCCACGTTCCAATTAATTATGTTGTTCTGAAGACAGGGCCTACCTAACATGAACAACAGTTTGAATGTCAATCTATGTAATCCAAATTCAGCCAAGGGACAGCTGTTAAGAAGATGAAATGGCAAAGAAAAATTATCAACAATAAGCTTTGTCCTGAATATGACTTAGAAATCTCCATGATGTGCATGACACACCACAATACAGGTGCCGAGTTTCTGGATTTATAAAAAAAAAGGTGATGCGAGAGAATGCCTGAATGCGTGCGAACGGGCTAAAATGCGGTCACGAGCAAAGAAGCATAAACAGTCAAAGGATTGTAACCGCGTGCTCGTCAGAGCAAAAAAAATATTAACAGCTCTTAAACCAAGTTAGTATTGATGCTCTAATTCACAATTAGTGAAATAGAAGAAAATATGAAACGCATAGAAAGAGTGAGAACAAAACAACTGGAACGGGAAAGAAAATTATCAATTCGAATATTAGTAGAAAAGAGGGGAGTTAGTTGGGTACATGAAAAACTGGACTAGGAAAGTTAAAAGTAGACTATAGAACTTGAGAAAAGTTAGACAATGGTAAGTTAGTTAAAATAATGTTTAAAAATGAGCTAAACTTTTCTTCAAAAAACTACTAATAAAATTGCATGAATTGAAAACCGTCAATACCGAGCGTTGGGAAAGCGTCTGTTTGGATGGGCAATTGCAGCGCAAAACGTTTCATCAATGATTACCTTCAAAACACATAAATTGCTTACACGTTAGTTCCAACCTCCCTTAACACAACAAAGATGCTCAAACAGAGAAAGAATGAATACATCATTTAGTATGGAGTTGAGGAAAACCGGAATCTATACACAAAGTGTTCCCGCACAGGATTGCGTATACAGAGTAACAGGATGTCGAGAAAGAAGGTTAGGAAAAAGATAACAGTCGAAGAAGAAAGTCTGAGGTGCTGAAAAACAGGACAACAGTGAACTGAAAAAGATGGTCCTTAACAAAAAACAATTTTTCAACTTAAAGAAGACCTACTTAACTCTCATTCCCCATCTTTCAGTAGACCAGAAAATAGAATTCAGAAGGTTTCCCGAGCGTCTCCACGTATTATGAAGCATTTACACTTGAGTAAATATGGGAACAAAATTCTTTCCCGAGACGATTATAGGCTATATACTACATACTACAATATATGTACTACATGGAGTATATAGCCTTATATGTACTACAATTCAAATCACTCGACTGCAAAGCAATGCGACGATCGACACCACAATCCGAAATTTCAGCCTGCAGCAACACCCGAATAACATCATTCGTCATTGCAAGGTAGGAGCCGTACAACGAACTTTTAGAGCCATTAATGAATTGCATTCATAACATCAATACATTAAATTAGAGTAATATTTTAATCAACCAATGACACACCCTTAACTAATACAACCAATGACGCACCCTTCTTGTTACTATCAAACTGAAGCTCTAAGAGAGCACACAGACAAATGATGCAGTTCAACCATATTCGCACCCGTAACTTCTGACGCTTAATTCAATAGAATATTATTTTAACCCACACATCCTTTCTTAAATGCCTCTTTAATAATCGAGCACCACGGTGAAAACAGAGTTTATTGACTACGGCGAATTACAAAACAGCACTAAAGATCTCGTAGCCAGAGCCAATTTCACTTGTGATATTTAACTAAAAAATTTGTTCCAATAGTAACAGTTAAATGTCATATAAAACGATTTGTAGAAACTTTGAGAAATCAGGCATGATTATATGTTTGTTTATGCCTCCCTAACTGCAACATAGGTATTCCCAAGAGATGTAGACACTATCTTGTATGAAAATGAGAGAACAGAGAATTTGTGTATGTAAAAAATGAGTTCCCTCACCATGCACAAAAAAACAGCAAGATTGAAAGAAATTTCTAAAGCAAATAAAAGCTGAAAAATTAAGAAACAACAGCTGAAAAAAAGGAAAGCAGTGAACCAAAAAATAGTTCACAACAAAACAAACACAACTTTTCTATTTCAACATAAGGAAGGCCTACCTAATCTTCAGCTCTGGACCTCATATCTCATCCATGGGAAAAAACTTGCATGATCCCTGTGAACCGCACCTGAGAGAGGAAGAAACGAACGTTCCAAGTTGAAGCGTATTGATAAGGAACAGTTGCATGACATTCAAGCGCAGAATTGAACCATGCTTATTGCATAAACACGAGCAGCAGATGTCTGCATCAAATGATAACTTGGCGGCAGTTCATTTATGCAGCAGCAGCTGCAGACGCTGGAGAGATCAATGGTGTGCACCGCGAGGGTCGTTATGTATCAGCAAGATTAGGAAACTCGCCGTCAGGATTAGAGGCGCGGTTTTACGTGATGAGCGCCCGTAGTCAATGCCAGCACATCAAAACATCCGTAAAGCGAACAAAATCGCCTTAACATAACCACGTGACATGAAACACTAGACTTCTATCAAGATTTATGAAACCACTAGGGTCATCAAGTTATTGAAAAAACCGGAGATAAGAGTGATCAAAGATTTCATCAAGAAACATTTCCCAGAATTATAGGGATATATCCCTGCAGACCTTTTGCACATGTGCGAATAGTGGATACTTTCCTCGTGAGCATGATTTTCGGAGAAACTTGGTTATCAGATAAGACACGATATAGAGCAGACTTTGAGCTCAGCAGGAAATGCCACGAGCTGACCACACCAGCCTACAACCTCCCAAAATTGTGAACCTGGATATTCCCAGTTGTAAAACGCGTCTACTTGGTGCCACGCAGCACCATGTGAGCATCTCTAACACACATTCATAACCCCCATCTTTTATCTTGCACCTTTTTTGTACAAAACGTGCGAAGAGAGAATTACAACCGCCACACGCATGTTAAGTCAAGAGTTGGACGCTGTGCCAGCGATAGAGCTTATCTAAGCAAAGCGGATGCAAGAAAATAGATCTTGATTGACCGATAACGCAAAATGACAGAGTGAAAGCAGATAAGAAATGTAACGTCACGGTCATTAAATATTTCTGTGGTCTCGCAGCCAAAAGGACTCTGAATTTGCCGCAGAAAAAGTCAACGTGTTCTCTTTCTTAACGAGGAAGAGGGTAAAATTATATCAAGAAAGCATAGGTTCTGTATTCAACATTGGTCGATTTTGAGAAGAGTAAATAATTCATCGTTATCTCAAGCGGTCTTGCAATCTCTCAAGTGAACCACTCCAAAAGATCCCAAATGAAACACCAGGCTTCAATATGAGTGTCAAAGGGCAATGACACAATATCTAGATAAACATCAAAATGACGGAATTTAAACAGCATTCACTGTCCAGCCCAGCAACGTTTCATGACTCGCACAGTTTACACTTTGGAAAAAGTCATCCAATTGAAAAAACCGCCGGTATTTGCACAAATTAACGCCATAAGACCGGCGTAGCGCAGAACCGTTCTCGTGAGAGCAGATCGTCGCAGTCTCAACAACGGTCGGAGCCGCGCACAATTGCTTCGCTTCACGCAAATTATTAATTATTAGCGTAACATACGACTACTGCTGGATAGTTTTGCGCAGCCGCTGCACAGCGCCGGCGCTACAAACCCCGTGAATGCAGCCTGCCTCGACTTTCAAAAAGGCATAACGCTGTCACATTCAGCCCAACAATGCAGATACAATGGCGACTTCGAAAAATCGGTGACTTCAACTTGAAGTGCAGCTCTAGGAAGGAACAGAAGACGATGCAACGATCACAAGAAAACTGTTGCCAAATGTTTCAAATTAATCATGTTTCCGCAACATGTGTCTCATGAATACGCTAACCTCAACAGATGAGTAGAGTGGATTCAAGAGTCAACAGATTACTGGGTCCGCATTATCAAATCAAATCAGCGTCCGACTTGAAAAATGCGGTCATCAAAGATGATTTTTTGAGCTAGTTTAAGCCTCTTTAGCCACAACAAATGTGTTCCAAAAAGATAAAAAGGAAGGCATTATTTTTTATGAAACTAAGAGGAACGAGGAATCGATTCTCAAGGGTATCCCCACATTCTGCGCTTAGAAATAGCAAGATTGAAAAAAGTTCCAGAAACAAGACACAAGATGAAGAAGAAAGTATAAGGCCCTGAAATAAATAAGAAAAAGGTAAACGGCACACCGAAAAAATATGCTCGGTAACAAAACAAAAAAATCAGAATTTCCACAAAATAAAAACCCATCTCATCAGATAGGGACTTCACATTTTCCCCCACAGAACTCTAATTTCCTCTAGTGCAGATAAGACAAGTTAGCTTAGACCACCCTAACCACAACCAAAATTTTCTAAAGAGAGGAAGGAGGAAGGTACCATTTAGTGTGAAATTGAAGGAAATTATGCACAAGAGGTGTTCTCACGCAGGTTCCTTTGCGCATTGGAACAACAAGTTAGGAACTGAGTTAGTGAAACCACAATAAAAAATTAAGAAGAGAGTAGAAGAGGTTGATAAATAAGAACTCGATTAGATTACATTTCAAGTTGGGTTCAGCCTTCCTAACCACTACAAACATGTTCAAGGAGAGGAAGGATGAAGGCACGATTTAGAATGGAGTTTAACGGGAACGCGGAATCGCACAAGGTGTGTTCCCTCTGCGCATAGAAACAGTTAGGAATTAAGTTATGAAATAAGATAGGAGGTATATAAAAACGTAGGTGCTAAAACACAGGTCAGCACTGAGCCGAAAAAAGGTAGTCAAACTAAAAACTTATTCTATTTCAACAAAAAAAGCCGACTTAACCTTCGGATCGGTACCTCACATATTCCCTGGAAGCGCTAATTCCCATAGACACAATAGTTGCAACACCCTGAGAACATAGTGAACGGAAAAAAGATGGTCCATAAAAAACAAAAACCTATTCTACTTCAACAAATGGGAGCCCTAGCTAACCTTTAGCTCGGGAGCTCACATCTTTCCCCCGGAAGTGCTAATTGCCTTGGATACAATCGTTGTACTCCCTTGAGAGGGAGCAAAGAAAAGATTAGATTAGTTAGTTCAAGTCTCCCTATCCTCAACAAATGAGATCCAAAGAGAGGAAGGAAGAAGGCACCATTTAGTATGGAGTTAAGGGAACGTGGAATCTATGCAGAAAGGGCATAGAAACAGGAAGATGAGAAAGAATTTCATGAAACAAGATCAAAGTTGAAGAAGAAAGTAATAGGTGCTGAAAAAACAGAACAGCAGTGAACCGAAAAAAAAGTTGGTCCGTAACAAAACAAAAACCTATGTTATTCTGACAACAAGAAAGCATACCTAACCTTTAGCTCGGGCCCTCACATTGTCCCCCAGCGAGCGCTAATTCCCATAGATACAATAGTTGTCTCCCCCTGAGGGGGGAAGCAAAGAAAATAAAACTTCCAATTGACCGCGGAACATTACGAAATATTGCCGCAGCGGTTTGCTGAACACAGCAGGTACTACATAGAGAGACCGGCAAAAGAGGGGAAGGAGCAGCGAGGCCAGGACTTGGGAGAAATTTCAAGGTGGCAACGCTGTTTGAAGGACACAAAAGGGTGTTGAAAGAAATCGGCACAGAATCTAAAGCAAATCCTACATTCACAATGATCATTGCTCAAGTGTTCCAAATTGAAAAAAAACGCCGCTCAGGAGATCAGGTTACCACTACGAACACTTGTGATCCATAATTTTGAACGAGATGACGGCCCCCTGCTAGTGAGACAAGGTGCTTCTGCAGAGAAATGTAAACTTGGATGCTTCTGGTAAGCCACGAAAAGCCGAGAAGCGAAGACTGAACCGGAAGAGCGATGATGGTTTGTCCACATCTTACGCTTCTGGTGCATTCTGAAAGATTATTCTTTCGCCTGTACTGTCGTTAAGTCTTTCCCTGGCCAATGGAACCCAACCCATGGCCACAATTCCTTCCAGAAACCAAATAATTTTTCAAAAAATACAAATATATGTACGATCGTAATCGACATCACATCCCAGGGTAGCGCAAAACTCCATGAGGAAATAGATGCAGATTTTATTTGGAGTAATAACATGCTTCTGGCAAAGACGTTTGCAATTTTCTAAACAATACTACATTAAGAAATTTAAGATACAAAAACATCTTGCAGAATACGTTTTCTTTCATGCTCACCAAGCTTTAATTTATAATCGTACTTTAGTGAAATTGATAGTTTTTGGTGAAAAATAGTGACTGGAAAAAAAAGTAAACTATTTCTAGTTTACATTTTGAAATATCTCAGTACTATTTTAGTCAGTTCAAGACTTCCTAGCCGCAACAATGGCGACCTCAAGAGAACACACAATTTAGTACGGACAGTAAAAAACAGGAAATTAATTGGTAAGGAGTGTTTCCACACAGGATTCCAAGAACATAGAAACTTCGGAAAGAAAAAAAATAGAAAACAAAGAAGAGATAGCGAAGAAAACATGCAAACTTGTAGGCACATAAGGCAGAGGCCCCAAAAAACTATTTATACCTGAGGTAACCTAACAGAATACTGGGGGCGCCAGTCCCCGAAGCACGGGATAGATGAACCTAATTAACCTCGACATTTGGCTCATCCTATGTCCCCTCAGGAGTTGAAATATGGTAACGCTTTTCCACATAGCACATTAAGCGAAATCCAGTGAACCCTGTTAGTATTCAGGTCATACACCCTGAATTAAATTTTTTTTTAAATTTCCAGCAGTTTCCCGCTTACTTTTAAACCTAGGGCGATTACAGAAAAGATGTTACCCCCCTCTTTTATTCTTATAAATGCAGGTGCACAAGTTTCAAAGCTCTAGCAACCATGAAAAAAATTGGAGTTGAGGGTCACCTGGACTCAATAACGTCTCGACCTTCTGAACAGCTCAACCCTCTGAACAATAGCCACCCCGCATACATAGACAAGGCGAATGTTCACAAATGCAAAATGAGAGGAAGGAGGAAGGCACCATTTAGTATGGAGTTGAGGGAACGTGGAATCTATGCACAAGGTGCACAGAAACAGTAAGCTAAGAAAGAAGTTCATCCAGCGGTTAAATATATGTTCCAGCTACATTCAAGGCGGGCTTTGATCGTCATTAATTAATTAAAGCCTTTACTAGTCCAAATGAATACACGTCATCAAAACGAGCATCACCTACCAAAATTTCTACAGTTTTTCTATTTTGGCTCAAATATTCGGTGAAGCACAAAATTTTAAATAGGCAGTTAAAATTTCATAAGCAGTGAAATCAGAGGAAAGCTGATTTCAACGTCTCTATAGTCGGTAAAGATCACCTAAATATTCACCGCGTGCATCCATCACCTTGAAAACCATTTGTTTATAACTTATTCCATATTATGAAATGTACGGAAAATGCTGGTCGAAATACTACGCAAAAAAAGAAATTCAATGGAACTATCAGCTAGCATAAAATCATGCTATAAGATCGATGATATTGTTGGCAGTAACGAAGCCGTGTATTGTACTAACATTACAATGTCTGTACTAGAGCGTTATCTAAGGCAGTATTGTGTCTCGAGAATATGGAAGCATTTCCGTTGGACACGCAAAACCACGCGAGATACAAGAAAACGCTGCGCCTACAAATGACAATATCGATCGAACTTGAGAAAAAGGCCGACAATGCCGGTCATTCCCCCAAATTAAGTGTGAAAGCGATTGAAAAAGACGTAGCATAAACAAAATCGAGGTTTAAATGGACAATGCTAAGTTAACAAGCAAGAAACAGCTTTCTACGACATGACCTGAATTCACATACGACATCTGAAATGCACGGACACCATTAATGGAAGTAACAAACTATGAAACCTTCTAGACTGTTGAAGACAAACTGCACTTACATTCAAATTACGCTCAGGAAAAGAACGCATTCAAGCTCGCAAGTGTTTCCAACATCACAGGGAGCCGGGCAGGCGCAATGCATCAGTTCCAGTCAATTTGCTCGCACACAAAGCTGCATGAACAGTTGAGAGATAAGAACCCGGCTGCCAGATAGTGAACCTAGCCAGGGTATCAAAGCTATTGTCATTGTTCACATAAAAGGGACGTCTAGTTCAACTATGTAGGTCAATGATGCATCATAAAGGCAAATATTTCTTGCGGTCAATATTCACCGTACATGGTGAGTATGCGATAATTGCAAGGCAAACAAAGCGCAGACGCAGACGCATAAATTAAGTGTGATGGAATACGGAGGAAATTAGTTCGGCACAGGGAGTATTGAAACGCGCTAGGGCAACCTGTAATACAAGGCACTGCCATCAAGGAATGAACAACTTTTATCACGTACGGAAGAATTTTAACTTTTACGGAATTCTCAGACAAAAAAAGATAATTGAGGAATGCGCGGCACTAGCCAAAGAATACCTAACGACAAAATAATGAACACTAGCCATTTTTAAGAATGTAAAAATAAAAAGCCATTAATGACCGTACTAAAAGAAAAACATTTACTCACCCCATCCAAATCAAGATGGAGTCGTGAGGTTTAAAAAATCCGCAGTAGAAGATAATTTTAACGAAAACGCTCGTAAAAAGTGGAAAGTCGTTTAAAACGTGCAGCGACTGCCAGTCGTATTCATTGCTGCACAACGGCACCCTGCTGCTGCTTCTCTCACAGCAAAGGATGACCCACAATGCGGCAGGTCCCTAATGTCACTCGGTGCACGATCAAACAAATGCGCTCATCCGGACACCAGCAAGGGAGAAACTGTCTTCACTCAAAATCCAGCCTTCTTTCGGCCAAAAATTTTCCACGTTGACCTTTCCCGTTTGAAATTCAGCTAATTTGGAGAATTTCGGCCAGGAAATTAGAGAAATCTAGCAGCCCTGCTTGAGAAACACCGTAATTGAGCCGTAGTCCAGACCAAGCCTTTCACGCCCCTGCAGCGTTGTCATACCGCAGCACGATCGTCGCTCGGAGCTGCGATACCGACATTTTGTAGTTATGACGTTCATCTGCATAGCAAGTTATGCAAAGACGAATCATTATGTCTCATTCTAGACTTTTCAAAGTTAGAGAAGCAATTAATGTCGTTGGCAAAAATCATAGAGATAATTTTTTTTTTAAAGTAACAAAAGATATGTAGACTAAGTATCACAAGAGCATCTAGGCGTGTACAGACACGGTCGTTAAAAGGTTCGGTCGAGATGGACGTACTAACTCAACGAATGAAACGCCTAATTGAACAGCTGCATTTAAATTAAAATTCAAGCTCGCAGCGAAGGTTCAAGGTATAATAGGAACAATTCTCAGACACAAACACAGGAGCACCACGAAAGGTCAAACGCAATGCAGTGGTAGATGCCGTCAACCAGCTCTCGGTATTCAGAAACTGTAGTCATTACAAGCACACGGCAACAGCAGCAGCAGCATGCAGCCCACCACCATGTACGTCTGACCCTGGCGTGTTATTGATTCAGACACACAAACGCGCGACGCAGTGCCTCCGGTTGTCATTTCTGCGAAAGGCTACCTTGAGAGCAGCTCGCGGTCACCTGCAACTCAGCGTGTCGCGCCGCATGAACGTAAAGCAAATAATTCACCGCCGGCCGGGAAAGTGCCTTTAAACATCACCAGAATAGGAGTGGTAATTCCACATTAGGAGGCTTCTGGGTTCTCAAGATGCGGATGTGACACAGGTGAACTAAAAATGGAAGATATACAGACTACTTCTATACTACAACTTAGCGAGTGTTCCATCAGCCCATCCGTCAATCCGTGCATTACGTCTTCAATTTTAAAGCGTTGTCAGTCACGTTAGACTGTCGTTACCGAATCAACTGTCATTGGGTGAATAGAAAAGTGAGGGTTAGGTTTGACGTTAGCTCAGCTTAAGATAAGTTAAATAAGTTAGATACTAGGATAGGTCACGATGAGGTAAGCTAGATTGTGGATCGGTATAGATAACCTGAATATGTTGAGTGATGTAAGCTAGATTAGGTTGAGGTAGGCTAACCTAGGTTATAGTGGGATAGGTTGGGACGCTAGGTAAGGCTTTGCATGGGCTCGGTCATTCAATAGAAAAAATTACCTCGAACGTGAGGCATAATCATTGACCAAGGAATTTCACAAGTACTGCTCGTAAATATTGAATCCGAGTGACATATTTGAGTTGCAGAAAGCTCTGTTGCAGAAATACCACAGACGAAAAATGGAGCTGAAGCCCTATTGATCAGCCTCAAGTCATGGTAAGATCAAAATGGTCTCAAGCTAAACGCGAGTAAAACACAATTTATTGTTTTTGGGTCAAAAGAGACAATGAAAAATTTTAAAAATCTGGCTCTAACTCTTACTGTTGGAAATGATAAAATTCACCCATCAGAAAAAGTTAAAAATTTAGGTATTTG
>JACJUY010002927.1:74802-95467 GCA_014220935.1 Platorchestia sp. MABIK | reverse complement strand
CGTGACCAACGCTCCTTTCGTGACCAACGCTCCTTTCGTGACCAACGCTCCTTTCGTGACCAACGCTCCTTTCGTGACCAACGCTCCTTTCGTGACCAACGCTCCTTTCGTGACCAACGCTCCTTTCATGACCAGTATTCATTCCTTAACTAGTGCTTCTACCCAAATCTATATCTTTCATCCCTGACTAGCATGCTTTCTCTAATCATTATTCCTCACAAGACTACTAGTATTCCTTCAATGACCACTGCTACTTCTTCCTTGACCGCCACTGACACTTTTACCATGCCCATCATCATAATACCACCACTACATAACCATGCCGCCACCAATGCCCATGGCATTACATTTAGAAAGCTCTCCACTTGCATACGCTCCACGTGGTCGCAGCTCAAGAAAGCTGTACAAGCTGACAACAGTCGCGTCCGGCTCGCGGAATGCCTATTTTTTGGTAACGGTCGTACACAAATTTGAAAAACTGTTTTCAAAGAGTAGCATGTAGTAGTTCCAAAAACTTTACCATAGGGGATGATCTCATCAAGAAAAGCATGCGAACTTGATCCCCTGATCATACTATGACAATGATGACACTTTAATGAACTCAGTAGTCTCAGAATTGCAAAATTTCATTTATAATAGGCGGAGTTGTTTCTTCAGTGATATGGTTTGCTCTCCTAAGGGGGATACAGCTTTTGTATCTATGGGAATTAGCGCTCCCAGGGGGACAATGTGAGGGCCCGAGCTAAAGGTTAGGTAGGCTTTCTTTTTGTTAAAATTACATAGGTTTTTGTTTTGTTCCGGACCAACTTTTTTCGGTTCACTGCTGTCCTGTTTTTTCAACACCTACTACTTTCTTCTTCAACTTTGATATTGTTTCATGAACTTCTTTCTCATCTTACCGTTTCTATGCCCTTTCTGCATAGATTCCACGTTCCCTTAACTCCATACTAAATGGTGCCTTCTACCTTCCTCTCTTTGGATCTCATTTGTTGAGGATAGGGAGGCTTAAACTAACTAATAATCTAATAATCGTTATGGTTTGCTCTCTTAGGAGACGTGAGTAAATCGATCTATAAGTTAGGATTAGAATATTTGTGTTGCCGCCTTCATAACGTCACGAATGATGAGCTTCTCAGGAAGATCCAACTACTGTATCTATGGGAATCAGCACTCCCTGAGGAAAACGTGAGGTTCCGAGCTGAGAGGTGGGCTTTCTGTATGTTCTAAAATGATTTTCATTTTGTTAATGACCTTCTTTCTTCGGTTCGCTGCTGCCCTGTTTTTCAGCACCTACTACTTTCATCTTGAACTTTTATCTTGTTTCATAAACTTTTTTCTAAGCTTTCTGTTTCTATGGACCTTCTGGATAGATTCCGCGTTCCCTTAACTCCGTACTAAATGGGGCCCTCCTCCTTCCTCTCTTTGGAACGTCTTTGTTGTAGTTAGAGAGGCTTGAACTAATATCTAATCTAAGCTATAATATAGGACGGTAGTTTATTTTTCAAAATCGAATTGGTTTTTGTTTTGTTGAAACCAAATTGCTTCGGTTCATTATCCTTTTTTTGAGCACTTTCAAGTTTTTCTTCAACTTTTATCTTGTTTCATAAATATATTTTTAACTTACTATTTCTACATATGCAATTGGGGGGTTTGGTGTGAACACACCTCGTGAACAGAGTCTCGGTTTCTTTCACACCGCACCAAACGGTGCCTTCCTCCTTCCTCTCTATGGAACACTTTCATTGGGTTTAAGGAGGCTTAAGCTAATTTATCTTATCTGCCTGGAAAGATTCAGAAAACGCACCGTTTTCATATCTCAAATAACGCTCAATCTGTAGCTGTGTATGACGACAAGTTATTACTGTACAATAAATAAACCATGACATGATGTTTGATTGCTTTCTTATAATTTTGCAAATTTGTTTTGAGCATGGTCCCCTCATTAATTATGTATTATCTGATTCCGTAGTACATTCTTGCTAGAAGTACGAGAAAATGCATATCCTTGCAAATATTATCTAAGCATGGACTGTGACTGCACCCTTTTATGTACCACTGTGTCACTATTTCATTTGACTCAATTGCCCATCTGAATACTATTGATCAGGTGCACAGATTCGTTCACCCATATTTTCTTCATTTTCGCCCTACTTTCACCCATCCATCTTACGCTGTGGGTCTTCGTAACTTGGCTACACTTTCCCTTTTAGTCGCAGCTGACTGGACTTTTTTTGCCGGAGCAGTAGACAAGTTCTCTTGGTCAACCACTGCGGTCCCGCAGAATGTCGCCAGTGGCTAAATCCAGGGCGCATAACGTTGTTCAGAAATGGTACCGCTTTTTGTTTCGACCTTGCTGTATCTTTGAAAAATTTCTTAATTTGTTTAAAGTTTCTCTCTGTCGTTCATAAATATCTCGTTTATGTACAATTAATGTCTCGTTTATCTACAATTAATATCTCGTTTATCTACTATAAATATCTCGTTTATTATTTTGAAAACCCTTTTAATCGCATGCTTACTTTCGCATGTAATATTTTATTTTAATTTCTCTACATCTTTTATTGAAGAAACTATGTATTATAAAGAAATTGTCTTTATGAAATGAAAATTAAAAAATTATTTTAAGGGTTTTAAAGGTTCTGATTTCACTGCTAGTTGTATTTTTTCTCATTTCTATCTTGCATTGATTTTTTTAAGATTCAAGAGTTGCAATATTCCGTGTTGTTTTATTCAGGATCATAATTATTTATCTCTTTTTAAGAACGAGATAACATCCAAAGCGAAAATCTATTTACGTGCATGGGAATTAACATCCCCTGGGGGGAAATGTAAGGTTCCGAATTGAAGGTTAGATAAGCCTTCTTTATGTTGAAATAGAATGTTCATTTTTTTTCGTTATGCGTGTTCTTTTTTCATTTCACTGAGGTCCTTTTTTTTGAAACACCTACTACTTTGTTCCTCAACTTCTATTTTGTTTCATGAAGCTCTTCGATATAGCTGTTTCTATGCACAAGGTGGATACACACCTTGTGTATAGATACTCCGTTCCCTCCCCTCAGGGGGGTGCAACTATTGTATCTATGGGAACTGGCACTTAACTAAGGGAAAATGTGAAGTCTTAAGCAAAGAGTCAGGTAAGCCTTCTTTTTATTAAAATTAAGTGTTCTTCGTTTCGTTGAGAGGCATCTTTCTTCGGTTCACTGCTGCCTTGTTTTTCAGCACCTTTGACTATCTTCTTTAACTTTTCTCTTGCTTCCTAACCCTCCTTCTCAATAAACAATTTCTATGTATAGGGGATTCTGTGCGGTAACCCACCTTGTGCATAGATTCCGCGCCCTTTAACTCCACACTAAATGGTGCCTTCATGCTTCCTTTCTTTGAGCCTCTTTGTTGTAGTATGGGAGGCCGAAATTAACTTATAATCAATCCATCAATAAATTACTCCGTTACCTTAGTTCCAGAATAAATGTTGCCTTCCTCCCTTGGAAAAACGTTTGTTGAGGTTAGAAGGCTTAAACTAACTTCTCTAGTCTGGGGTATTTTTTTCCAGCTGACGATTCTTTTTTGGTTGTTTAAAATGTAAAACAATACTCAAGATATTTTTACGGCAACTTCGTTCTGATGAACGTCTGCCTGACGAATAGCGCCTTCAAGATCTCTAATCATGATCTTTGCCCTGCGTCATAAACCTCAATACTGAAGCGAAATTCTTTACTAACATTACAGGGTAAGTTTCTCTTTCATTCCTCCATTGATCACTTACACGTTCCATTGAACTCGGTAACGACTCGCTCGTTGTACCCTGCCATTCCACTTTCCTTTCCTTAATGCATCCATCTGCCTAGACGCTGAAAAAAAGCTGGAAACAATCCACGAGGGCCCAGACACCGAGGTTTCTCTTAGGTTTCTGTTGGTCCCATGCACCATGCCTCGGTGACTCATGCTACTCGTCCTGCCGTGGGTACTTTTTCAGAGCCGTACCTCCCTGTTGTGTGCTCGATTCCCTCTGAAACACGCATTCTTGCAGGTTTCGCTTTCGGGAAATTTTGGCGGGGCATAATTTTTATCATGACGGAAGGTGCAATTCTTTACTTGTTGTGCCTGGAATATTGTTAAAGCGTCATCTGCAGTTTTCATGAGATTGGTCACTGGAATATGTTTCATTTTCTTGCTCATAAATAGATTATGAACACTATGGGGTCTTCGAAAAACCATGAATATAGAGGACGCAAAGGATTATCCCTCTGAGAATAATCGTGACTGTGCACTCATCGGTAGGGAATAATTTCGTAGTATCAGCCCAATAGTATATCATATAGTTCGTGTTTCAGATGTGATGTTCCTAAACGAAGTTCTAAGCCAGGTATAAAATCGGTTGATTTTGCTGCCTTTCTTGAACCATTTATCGATTTAGTGTTAGAATTCGACCTCAAGTTTTTAATTCACTCATTTTAGTCTTGAAAAATTGTGTAGATAGATGTAATTGTTATTTTCGAGACGTTCATAGTAGCTCAAAAACAGGGTCTAATAATGTAATTGAATTACTGCCGCTGCAGGTGTATACGTGCAGAGACCGTAAAATTTGTTAAATGACCCATGTACTGCATTATCTTCTATTCGTCAACGAAGTGAATGACACTTGGAATATTGGTGGTTTTGTTCGTGAAGGAAATAAATCGTCCCATCGAAACTTTTTCAAGTATTATTCAAACAAACTTGGAAACTCAATCTATGCAAAACCACTCTTTCACTCATAATCTATGCTTCTCTGATGATTTTTTTTCATATCCTCTCATCAGCTGCCACATTAACTTTGTATTCATTAGCGATATTTCTGTGCATAGGACGGTAGAAGGCGGCGCAGCCAGCGCGGCTGCAAGAGAAAGCTCAACGCCCGCTCGGTCGTCGTGTTGAAAGTGAGCGTCCTCAGACCGAGTGGAGGAGGCTTGGGCATGTGCATGGTGAATTATTGCTGGAGCTGGTGCAAATCCGCACTAGTATTTATTCCTTGGTTACCGAAGGGAACAATAACAATATTGAAAATATTGTTATTATCAAATATTGGGAATGTTCGTGAGTGGGGTGTAATGCAGTTGAGTAAATGGGTGTCTTTTTGGTTCAATTTCACGTTTCCATTTCGGAGCAAAAGTTCGCACTTTTTCTCTGCGTTAACTCTTGAAATTAACTCGTTAACTCGTTAACTCTTTTCAGTGAAATTATCCGTATTCACGCGGTGACGTTTCAGTAATTTTGCTGAAGAGTATAATCAAATGCATACGTAACATTTGGCTGGTTATGTATCGCTGACTTTTATCGCTTTAGAAAGTCACTCTCAAAAATACTAGTTGTTCGCTAATGAAGAAGAAACCAAAGACAAAAGGTTTTGTCAGCAGAAATATTTCAAATTTGAAGTACTGAAATTGAGTTGATCCAAACATTTAGGTCACTGTTAAATTAAAATTTTCGGTTACTGTAAATTGTTTAATCGAAAGCCCTGTATTCGAGTTGCGGCTTTTATAAATTTATAAGTTAAATTAGCCAGTATTGAAACTACAAGCGTTGCGATAGCCGTCATGACATAAATTTCCAAGTAGCCTTGGGTTGAATAAATTGAATTCCAGCATGAGCCATTCAGAGTTCTCGCGACTGTGCTAACTGCAAAATTCTATCTGTTGAAGAATGTTGGCATTACGATCACTTCAGTCCCCTCAGGGGGATACAACTATTGTATCTATGGGAATTAGCGCTCCCAGGGGGACAATGTGAGGGCCCGAGCTAAACGTTAGGTAGGCTTTCATTTTGTTGAAATAACATAGGTTTTTGTTTTGTTATGGACCAACTTTTTTTCGGTTCACTGCTGTCCTGTTTTTCAGCACCTACTACTTTCTTCTTCAACTTTGATCTTGTTTCATGAATTTCTTTCTCATCTTACTGTTTCTATGCCCTTTCTGCATAGATTCCACGTTCCCTTAAATCCATACTTAATGGTGCCTTCTTCCTTCCTCTCTTTGGGTCTCATTTGTTGAAGATAGGGAGGCTTAAACTAACTAAAAATCTAATCGATCACTTCAGTATTCCTTTGTGTTTTCAATCTACGGGAATTAGCGCTCCCAGAGGAAGAGTGTGAGGTCCCGAGCTGAGTATCATGTAGGATTTTTTTTGCAAAAAATATTTTCTGTTATATCACGGACTATCTTTTTTTCGTTTCACTGCTGTCCTGTTTTTCAACACCTTTGACATTCTTCGTCAACTTGTATCTTGTTTTATGACCAAACAATCATGCGCAGAGGATCTTGAGTGGGAACACTCTTTATACACAGATTCCGCGTTCTCTTACTCCTCACTGAATGGCGCCTTCATCCTTCCTCTCTTTGGACTCCCTCCCTAAGAGACTCCCTTTTTTGCGGTTAGGGAGTCTCAACTAACTAATCTAACTCTTTGTTCATTAACTGAAGAACAAGTAATCCCTGAAACCAGTGAGGCAACGTGAATTTAAAATATTTTGATTGTAAAATAAAACTTCAATGTAAAGGAACATGACAAACACGAACGAGTCAAGATACTCGTATTATTGAACATGGCAACGGGAGCAAGTCGAGTGCCTTTGCTACCTAAGTCCAATTCTGTTTATTGATCCATTACGTCGCACCTATTTGCCATCGATAATAATATTCTTAGTTCATCATGTGACTGGAGAGTTAGTTACTGTTCAATAAATTGAATCGAGGTGTGCACTACTGGGAAGTTCGACGCCTCTGAGAAGTCGTTAATTGACTAACCTGTTCGTGTGATGTGTCTCTCAAGGGGCTGCAATTTCATACTTAGTTTAACGATCCAAGTTTTATTTGTCTCAATTCAGTTCGAATTTGCTGGTTGGCTGACGAAAAGCAATCGAACTTTAGCCCAGTATTTGAGTTATCTCTGTAAACGTTTCGCATTTTTCAGGTAATTAAACTAAGTTTCTCATTTTCTCTCACCCATATGCGTAGTCTCGGTGTCTTATACGACTAAAGTATAGGTTAGTTTATGTATGTCCAGTGTATGTCCAGTGTATGTCAGTCATTTATGTGGCTTTCTCTAGAATATTAACGGCAGCTGGAACTTTTTTGCGGCAACGGCAATAAATACTGACTTATACATGTTATTGGGATTTGGGTGCAATGTTACGAGAAAAATTCTTACGTTCAATGGTAGATGAAGGATCAAATTTATCTTCACAACTACGAGCAAGCAGTGGTTCTGTCACATCATTCAGTTACTTAAGCGACCCTAATCGTGCTGCTCTGGTAATTTTTAATTTCTAGGAACTGACGCAACACACATCAGGTCTCGGCGAAGTCAACGTTCTCAGAATTGGGATAATTAGAATGCTGTGAGAGCGCCATTTCGCTTTCTTCGAAAACGTATCAAAGTCACACTAATAACTTTTTGGAGTCCGAGGAAAATAAGTTTCATCATAACTCACTCGAGGCCTAGAGTATAATTAGCATTTTGGTATGGAACATTCAAAGTACCAACTCCATTTCACACGAGATCCAACTGTATCTACAGAATGGGTGAGTAGTCAGCTTTCAAAACATCACAGTAGAAAGTTATGTCGTTTTACCGGATAATTAACTTATACGCTATACGTACGAGTTCAACTTTTGTTCTAGATTTGATGAAGGAACTTGCAGAAGAATCGTTCATGTTTTGAAATCTGAGATTGTTATAAAGAAATTTCATCTTCACTTCTACTTGTAATGTGTTTCAAAAGAATCGAAAGTGTATTTATCACATTAGCTAATTTTCATTCCCTTTTGAAATAAGTGCTTAGAATTTAAAAGCTTTTTATTTCATACGTTGCGTGAGGTATAATTTTTCTTGCAAAATCGTTGTGAGTGTAAGTTAATGCTATTATCACTGCCTTAGGCATCAGCAAGTGAATTTTCTTGTTTTTTTCTGTCCTTCGGTCAGAAAAGATGGCATTTCGAAGGGATCATTTGATGCATCAGGAGGACATTTGCTCATGCATGCATTTTCTGGCATTTGGAGAGTGTGTGTAGGATTGTGTACAGGTTATATCTTACTCAGCTCAATGCTCAGCTTCGGCAACTCTATCTAGAACGGTTGTAGTGTTGTATTCTAATGTCAATTGTACTGTACCTTGTACTCCTGCGAATAATGCATCTGGAAATTTTAAATTTTTATGGTTTGAAATTGTGATATCCATTAATTGCATTGTTAAAAATTTATTCCTAAACAATCTATTAATTGCTTCCCGATGATTAACATGTAAAGAACAGGTATTTTTCGGCATTGAATCAATTGTGGTGAATATCAATTTAAAACACGGCAGTGTCTTCGAAGTGAAATTGTTCAGCCTGATGTTAAGAGGTTTGAGGATCGACCATAATGTGTCTGGGTTTAAAGAAGCGACAAATTCACCTCGAAGGACTCTAATCCCGAAGAATTTCTCGAACGCCTCGAGAAGACCAAAAATTTTAATTACACTGTATAGTAGTTAGCATACGTTGCAAATTAACTGAAACGTTCGATCAACGATCCTTACCTTAGAAGCTAGTCGCTCCTTATTTCAATGAATAAATACAATGCATGCTTGAAGTAATGACTTCTCGAACCCGTTTTTGTTTCAGCATATTGAAATTACAATCAACAATTAATGCTAATGATACTCGGATTATATTGTTATTTTGCTGTATTGGTAAGTGAAGTATCATAGGCTCGAGATGAGAGCTCCCATTTGAAAAATATGTTGAACATTTTTTGTTGCGAATTCAGTCTCTGAACTACTTATCTAAAACCGCCTTCTCCTTAACACGAAGATACGACCAATGTGTACCGTGGGTGTAGTTTGCTTTTTCACCTCGCTGAAATATCTGCCAAACGATTTGTGTTTCTTAAAACGAATGCGAAAGGTAGCCGAAGTCGAGATGCCGGAAGAATTACGGCTCAAAAATAGATAATTGGCTCGGCATTTGAGTGCCCAAGGAGCTTCCAGTTCTGGGCAGACACGATGATTGCAGATAAGAGGACCATATCCGTGTTGGATCTGCGGTGGCCTCTGTGATTAGTGATACACCTCAAGCCTGGCAAGTGCGATTAGTGGGCCTGGTAATTCATGCGATGCTTATTCGCATGCTGAGGATATAACTTTTAGAAAAGTTGACGGACAGAGAAAGTATAGCTCCAGGCTTCGCGTAAGATTCTTTTCAAATCAGTGCGCTACTTTTTGGACTTCTGGAGCCGTCGACTCGAAGCGTGTAGGTGTGAATTTCTGAGAAATAATTTGCCTTGGCGATTCCTCTACTTTCATATTCGGTTTCACACAACTAAATTACAGAATATCTGACGCCCGTTGAATAGGTGTTGTAATTACATTTTACGGATGGAATTATTGTGTGGAATTAGAGTAATCATTATCGCCTTTTTATCTTTTTGTTGAAATAAAATGATTTTTGTTACGATAAGGACCATCTTTTTCAGTTCACTGTTGTCCTGTTTTTCAGCACCTACTACTTTCTTCTTCAGTGCTCGCAGTGGTACAGTGGTTAAGGGATCGGCCCTGCATGTTGGAGGCCCGGGTTCGTATCCCGGCACTGGCGCGGCGATTTTCCCCGTTGGGTATAAGGGAAAGCTCAAGCACAATACCCCACTCAACCCAGGTGTCGGAAATGGGTACCGGCTTCACGGGGGACCCGTCATGGTGTCCTATATATAGTGTTAGTTATATGACATTTGAAAAACCAATGCTTAAGATCATATGTATCAGGCTTGATTGGAAATAAAACATCCTAAGGTACCGATGTTTGTTTGTTTATTTTTTCAACTTTAATCTTGTTTCATAAACTTCTTTCCCAACTTACTGTTTCTTTGCCCCTTCTGCAAAGATTCCTCATTTCCTAATATCCATACTAAATGGTGCCTTCCTCCTTCCTCTCTTCGACACGCTTTTTTTTTGTAGCGGTTAGGGAGGCTTAAACTAACTTATAATCTCGCTCTCTCTCTCTCTATCGCCTTTTTATAAAGTTGTTCGAAATTCGTTAGAATCATGAAACGGTTTCTAACATGGACTTCCTTCATTTTTAACAGAATTATTGCTCTTGTTTCAATATGCCAGTTACAACTGCTCCGTATGTTAGCGACCGAGTGCTAAAACAGCACAACTGTGTCAGTGTCAAGAGCGAGACGACAACTTCTAAGCAACATCGAGGCAGCAGTAGCTCTGCAAGTCATACATCGTTATTATGAGTGTTGGCGCTGATGTATGGTAATGCATGCTAATGACATTCAGCGGTTACCACACTCTCGTTAGGACTCATAAAGACACTCGCACCTGACGCGGCGCGCCCCTCGCTGGGCGCTCGCTAATGCCAGACCAAACTGCGCGTCCTGCCAAATTTGGCTGTACACAGATTTTGGCGGGAGGACGTGTCTGACTCGAGGGCTGTCTGGAACAAACATTTTTCCTAGTGCGCTGTGAAACTAATGTTGGTTCTACGCAGGCTTCGAAATAGATTACCGGCATAAAATTGATATTATCTCTTATCCGTCTTCTTCGTTCTTGTCTGAATATGTGTTCACAAATAGGGATTTCGGCCTTGTCTTTGATTTTATCGTAGTTTTTACTGAACATAGAATCTACTCGTTCAATGGTTCTACCTCAGCTATCGATGAACCTTGATATGAGCAACAGATAAAAAAAAACACTTTTTACAAAGAAAGTATTTTCAATGTCACTCGACCGAGAGAAAAATGGAGTGCCAGGCCAATAGCGTTGCACACTTGAGTATGAGAGCGCACCTGCAATTACGTTCTCAGTAATTGAGGCTTGACTGGCCGCCTCATTGAATGGAAACCCTCGAACAGAACCCTGGGAACAAACCTGCGCACAGAGTTCATTGCGTGCGATTATTGATTAGTTTTATAAGCCAGTTACACATGAGCTTTGTTGTTGTAATATTTTTGCTTTCTTAGTGTGGTTCGTTGAAGAAGATTATAGTTCCTTGAATTTTAGAGACCTGAAGCGCTCATCTGGCGGATCCAAATGAAACACCGAGTTTCATTTGGGAGATCCAGTCTGTTCTAGTTAATGATGGAGAATTAGCGCCTCTTCTGGTTATCTTTTTCTACCCCTCGCTAAGTCAGCATCACTCGTTGGACGTGACAGGTGTGAGTTTTGCTTCCAATCCTTACCATTAACTATACCGCAAGATTTTCTTCCCTACATCACATCCTTACTTGTCTGAGAAGTCGACGTTCTCGGCGCCGACTTCTCGCACGAACGTCTGCAATGCTGAATATCTATTTACTTTTCTTCAATTTTTCGTCTCACTCTTGCTGCGGTTGTTGAATGCAAACGCGGTTGGGAAAATCTGAGACTATTGCCATAGAGATGCTTGTTTGTGGTATTTTTTTAATTCAATTGATGAAAAAACATCTTATACATCGGGAAAATGTCAACTCAGTCAAAATACCATCGACTGCATTTTAGAGTTGAATGTTGAGCAATTTGAGGAGACATTTTATGAGCACTAAAACGTCGGAGTGCTGACCTTCCGAATAAAATGAAGAAATTGACTCCAGAAATATTTATTTATGTTCAAATTTATTATTTAAGAGGATTCGCCACGCTTGCAATGAATGTTTAGCTAATAAAAACCCTCGTCTGGCCGTGCGAGAAGAGAAAACTTAACACGTTGGCCGCGATGTGCCGCTGGATTATACGGAGAGAATTTCCATAATGCTGTTGACCGACCAGTCGTCACAAACTCAATTTTTATAAATAATCAAAGCTATATGTTCCAGTTTAATGTTTGCTATTTTCAAAGTTGCCAACAACAATTGACTATAAATTTCACTTGAATATTGAACTTCAGCTTAACCAGTCGCGGTCAACGTGTTGATGTATACTGCTTAAATCTCAGAGAAAGTTCCTTAAAGTGATAGGCAGAAGCGCTTAGCCTTTAGCTGATTTTATGGATCGTCCAATAAAGTTCGTAAGTGGTTAAAACTTCATGCAAATACTTATGTACGGTATTTTATGTACGTAAGATCCGATTTAGTAGGAATTTTTTTCGGCAAGAATTTCGCCCTCTTCAGGAGAAGACGACCTGTTTCTGAAACGATAGTTCGCTTAAAAGTTACGCATATTTCAATTTTTTGGTTTCGGTTTTGTCCTGTGTCTTAGAACATTGAATTATCATTTCAACTGACGACATAATGGAAGACCTTCAACATCTGGCGATACAAAGTACATTTTTAAATTTGATTAGATCAGAACCCCCTTATTCCTAGTATAAATTTACCCTCTAAGATGAGCGAGGAACAAAGGCCAACATCAGGTGCCCAGAACTGAAGTATTTATCACTAACCCATACTTGCTATTTTGATCAGCCCAGAAAGATGCTACTGTCGAATCTATAAGAATTGACGTTCCCAGGGGGACGATGTGACGTTTGTAACAATATTAAGAAGGCCTTAGTTGGAATAGAATAGTTTATTGTATTTTTACGGACTCCTGTCCTTTTCTCAGGACCTACTACTTTCTTCTTCAACTTATATCTCATCATAATTTGTTTTCTGAAGTTACTGTTTCTATACACTCTGCATCGATTCCGCATTTCCTCAAGTCCATACTACACAGTGCCTTCCTCCTTATTTCTTTGGAATGCCTTTGTTGCAGTTAGGGAGGCTTAAACTAACATTTAAACTAATCTAACCCTCTCGTGGAAATACCTTTGCTGTGTTAATGAAAGTGGGACTTACTTATAATTTGATCGACTTGCTATTCTGATCAAAATCCTCTTGTATACTGAACATCGCTATTTGTTTACTAACGATCAATTGGGAATTTCACTATTGAATCGCTTTAGCAGCGTTAATACGTGGTAATAATTACGATTTATTCAGCCACAATTGCGCTTTTCAGCCAGGATTATAAGGTCGCTGCCTACGGTAATGTAATGTAGCAACACACGCAATGTTGGTGCTCGCGGCACGCGCCTGTTGGAACGCTCGTGCTTGCTTTTGTGTCCTTGGAGTGCTTGCTTTCGTGTTATTGCTTTGGTTGCATTGTGTACTTGCTTTGCTTGCATTATGTACTTGCCTTGCTTGCATTGTGTACTTGCCTTGCTTGCATTGTGTACTTGCCTTGCTTGCATTGTGTACTTACCTTGCTTGCTTTCTTGTACTTGCCTTGCTTGCTTTCATGTACTTGCCTTGCTTGCTTTCATGTACTTGCCTTGCTTGCTTTCATGTACTTGCTTTGCTTGCTTTCATGCGTAATTTTATTTGCTTCCCACCATTCTGATTGTTTCCTAAACCGCGTTCGTAGGATTGTCTTTGTTTGGCAAGAATTAAATGATATAAAGACGCTTATTTCATGCAATTATTCATATCCCATAATGGAAGTTCATCCCATTTTATCGGCTTCTACACGATGATGCTGCTATTGTATTTAAGGAAATAAACGCTCCCAAGAGGAAGATGCGAGGTCCCGACTGAAGGTAAGGTGGGCCTTTTGTTGAAACGTTTTTTTGCTATGCCTCCCGAATTTAGTCTGGTGTAAATAGGCCTGTGGGATTTCTATCTGTCATGCCCACTTTGCTTCTTTCAATTTTCATGCCTTATCTGCTATTTCTTGCCTAATTTTCCTCTTGCTTCATATGGGTAGGGTATCTCGTTTGGGAACACATCTTTTCCATAGATTCCCCGTCCTCGACAATCCTTACTAAATGGTCCCTTTGTCTTTACTCTCATGAGATTGCTTTTGTCATGGCTAGGAAGTTTTGAACTAACCAATATAATTGTTTTCCTACTGACCATTTTTTCTTCGATTCGCTGTTCTTTATTTCAGCATCTATTACTATCTTTCGTAACTTTTATTTAGTTTCATGAACTCCTTTAAATCTTACTGCTTCTTTGCGCACAGTGTGGGGGACACACTTTCTGCGTGGATTCCTTGTTCCCTTTAATGCTCCACCAAATTTCACCTTCCTCCTTCTTCCCTTGAGAACCCCTCCGTTGTAGTTATGGAGGCTTAGAGTAATTTAAAATGTGATCAGGAATAATTCTCACACATTAATTAGGGCGTTGCTCTATAAGACGAGTATCTCAGGTAGACAACCTTTTGATGTTCAATGTTGCATTTGGACATTCAACCTCGAAAAATTTAATTGCGCCGGAATAGAATCTTCACGCCGACAAAGTCCACGCTTTATGTGCGACTGGCTCGTGACTGCACTTGTAACCATTACATCGTCCGTTGAACGCACGGTCTAACCTTCAAGGTTACGACCGTAACGCTTTCTTGACTTTTAGCATTCTATTCTTGAGTCGAGGTCTGAGATTTGGCTCATAATTGGTGCCTATTTGGTTTAATTCTCCCCATGTCCAGCACTGTTCTTGACAAAGAGAAAAGATTTACGCTGGAAAATAATTCTGACGCTCCACTCACGTTTGTCGTATATTTCCATGTTAAGTAAGCAGTTGTTTTCTGAAGTGAGCGTAGTTTAGTGCGTGTTGAATTCATCCCGTCCTTGACGCAATGGAGGTCTCAAAAGCAGTTTTTGCTTAAGCAGCTAACGTTTCTTGTCAGGTTACCAAACTCGCGGCTCACATTGATCATGGATCAGATTAGCAAGGAAAGAAATTACCCTAAGATTTGAAAATGAAATATGTATCAGAACAGACACCGTAGTTCTCACGAACAGCCTTCTGGTTCACTCGCTGTGCGTTGTTGTTGAAGAGATGGCGGGACAAAACCTGAACGTCTCGTTAGTAGTCTGAGCGGAAGTGTCTTGCTAGGTGGAGGTGGTCGGTGGCTTGAGAAAGCGAGGTCGTCGTTTTTGTTAAAATCGGTCCCAGATTAAGGTTGGCCGAAAATTTAAAGAACCGTCTCGAGTTCCCATTGAATTCAATTTCAGATGTTGATTTTCTCAACATCTGGAGTTCGAAGCTGATGGAATCATTTGTGATTATGAAGAACTCTTAATTGTAATGCATGCAGTTTTTCAAGTGCTTCACTAACGATTTCCTTAAACCAGCCACGGGTAAATAATTTTTTTAACGTTTTATATCAATCGCCCTTCAGGGGGCATAGGATAGGCTATAGTTTTAGGTTAGAATTTGGTGAGTCTGTCGTACGCTATGAGGACTCGCGCATGTAAGGGAATGCTTTGATTGCTTTAGCTATCGCTTCGGGACTAATATCATTCGTGCCTACTTGGCGACCTTGAGAGCTCATACCTTCTTCGCTATCTTTTATTATGTTTTTCTTCATTCTAAACCATCTGTTTCAATGCACATGGTGTGTTGGAACACCTTTTGCATTGATTCCACGTTTTTTTACAGTCCAAACTAAAGAGTCCCTTTTCTTCGCTCTCTTGTGGTCGTATCTCATGTGTCTAGATAGTTTCAATCTAATTTGTGATAATAATTTTGTAAATAAGTTTTTGATGGCAACGCCTTTTTGTAGAGGCCAGGGAAACAATTTGTTTCTGAATAGGAAGGGAGAGAATTGAAGACATCGTCTGGAAATTTTATTTTCATTTTTATTCAAATGTTGCTCAAATTTAAGATCTGCTTTTCACAAAAACCTGCATTGTTAGTAGCTGAGAACTGCCTTATTTTTACGTCTCATCACTGCGAACAGGTGCTGGAACATTCGTCAGAAAATGAATAGTCGTGGAGCTTGTAATTTTCGGTAGAACCATTGTTCGCGTCAAGAGGTTCTGAGTGGCATGGGGTACAGGTGCTCTCGTCCAAGACCCTGTGAATATTCACTTGCCCAGAAGACATCGAACTTGCTGAAAGTATATCATTCGGAGTCTCTGGTTTCTCGATCGTCACACTCTGAGGCACAGTTTCCTCCAAACAGTACTGCTGGGATGACGTGATGGTGTCGCCGGTACTGAATCCCTTGAATTCCTTTTGAGTAACTACTTCACGATTAAAATAGGGAACCCTCTATTGCTCTTAGGTTTGTTCTTCAGTCTATTCTTCATGAACCATAGTTTCTGGAGGCGCCTCTTGAGGTTAGTTTATTTTTGCCTCCTGTTATTCACAGCTTCCACTTCGATTATCCGAGGATATTTGCAAAGCCAGTAGTTCAAGAGTAGATTTCTCAGGACCTTGGAAGTATCTCTGATCTAATTATCTTAGGTTGAATCTGTGCTCAGTTAAGTTGAGTGGCAATCTTTCTCTGACAATTTTTCTGTCCCTAGTTCTTCTTACGGGCCGGTAGTTCTTCAACGGACGCTTTTCTGTCGCATCACACTTTAGTGCTCGTTTTTTATTTTGACTTGGTTGACTTCTCTTGGGAAATCCATCCTTGGAGCATGATTTGGAGGCTTTGGTTATTTCATCACTCTTGGTGGACTTCTACTACAGTAGACGATTTGCCGTATTTCTGTTATGACGAAGTTTCATGGCCTCCTGTTAGCCATCGCTCTTGCCTTGCGTCTCCTTGCTGCATGGCTCACCCTACGCTGGTGTGATATTTTCAGATGAAGACTCCGACGTACAAAGAGATTGATGCTTCCAGGCGACGTTGTCGAGCAGCAGCTGTGTTTGCCTTCCGTCCGCAGCTCGGCGATAGAGACCTGTCGTTGAAGTGCTGTCAGTCACAGAGTCGCTTGCGTTTTGCTCGTTTTATCTTTGTTGAACGATGAACGACCTAGGCGTGTCTTATTTTTTGGCTAGGGCGGCAGCTTCGGCTGTTTACTGTACATAAATGCGGCTAATATCGCCTTCTACTTCTTCTGGGCTGCGGCAACAAGTCTGCTTGCAGTTCTTTTTAGAACCCTTGAAAAATTGGGTAAGTTTTTATGTGAACTTCCTATCGATTTTGTTTCTAATTTTTTGCACACATTCCCCGTCTTTTAAATCCGTAGAACAGCTTCTGCGACATCTGGAAGTATTACACGTACTTGTACTATAGCTGCAGCTGCAGACGTTTCCTTTCACTGATTCAGTTTCGAGTTTGCATTTCTTTCCACAGTCACTTGAATTCTGCGTTGAAGGTTTGCAGCCCGTGTCATGTATCAGGGGATAGAACATGAAGGGTCGCTGGCTGTAGTCGGATTTGGCATTTTCGTAGCCAGGCTAACAACATCCGTTTTGAAAGATTTTCTTTTGATTTTGAATATTTTTGTCTTCCATTTTCCAAAGGTAGCTTCGTTACGTTTGAGATGATTGTTTTTTGGAGGTCCTTTTCAACGGCTAGGCATATCCGTTGATGTGGCTCGTATATTGGATACGCAATGTCGCTCCTTGAATTCAGTTGCTCTCGAAGTGAAATTTTTTACAACTGTGTAATCCCTCATTTTACGCATAGTGTTTCATCATAACCTTGCACTGTGAAAATAAGTTTTTACGTGAGAGCTTTGTATTGACATTGTTATGCTATTCTGATGCCATTTTATACCTTTGCTTGGAATTTCCATAACCCTTGCCAGTGGTAAATAAGAAAAGAGGATGTGATAATATTTCGATAGTAATCGTTGTACTTCCACGTGAGGGCATTAATCCATTTGAAACATGATAGATAAACGTAAGCTACGCACAGGAGTACATTATTGAGAGGTGTTATTTTTCATAAGCTTTTTTATTTAGATTGCTTGGGAAGTGAACGTTCATCCTTCTTGTTATTCGGCAGTAGACACATAACACTGGCTCCCATTTGCTTTCAGAATGAGTTTCGAGGAAATAAAATGATTGTGTTTGTATATTGTGAAGGTTAGCCTGCATCTTACTCCGTAAAAACCATGATATTTCTCTTCAAAGAAAAATTATCATCGTGCAACATAACATCATTTTTTGCTTGGTATAGTTGTCATGTAAATTATCGATTCAAACTACTCAGTTCGTGTTCTGTTGTAAGTTTATAAGTACTTCAACACAGTCAATGCTAGTGTTGGAATTTACAACCTCTCAAATTAAGCAAGGTTACACTCGAGGAGGTTACAGCAGCGAAAATTGTGCTCACTGTGCCTTTTTCGTGATTTTCGTGTTGAATTAAGGTAGGTAGGTGAGATTACCGAGCTTTTTCTGTTAACGTCAGTCGTCGTCTGTGTCACTTGGCCGCCTTCCCAAGGAGGCCATAGCAATTCGATGCTTGGTAAACACCAGCGGTTGGATTTATTATGCGTGTATTTTCGTGACAGTTCGGCATTGTTTGCTCATTCCCGGTTGGAAGACTCCTGGTTATTTTGCGTTGAAAATTTCATCGCCACTTATTGTAGGCTGCGACCAGTGAACAGTTTCTGCGGGCCTAATGTTGTGAAACTCCGTAAATTGATTTAATTCTTTAGGAGGTTATTGTAACGATAGTGTTTCGTCTCTTGAAATAAATTGCGAGCTCGATTTGGATCAATTACCTGGAAGGGAAATCAGATAATAGAAAGAGAAATGTTTTATCTAGTGTATATTATTGCTAGAAAAATAAATAACACCCTCCTGTGCAATCATTTTTGACTGATTTCACTCGAAACAGCAAGAATGACCTACTTCCAAATGCAGGTCTGTTTTTCACTGCAAAAATACAATGAAGTTTTGCTCAAAAGGCAAAATGCTTTCTCCAAAAGGTGGATTTCAGGTCCTTGCGTGGGAGCATGAGTTTTGTCACTTCAGTATAACCCCTCTCTTAAAATCGAGGCAAGTTCACTGTGGGATGTGTATTGTACTCAAACGGACAGCCATTTGACCTGATCCAGCGTCACGGTTCGAGGCTGACGCGAAATGTTTTCATTGTGCGATATGGGGCTGTTTCAAGGGAATCATTGAGGTTGAAGCAAGTTGATGATACCTGACAGGTAAATGACAAAAATATAACGGCTTGTTATGATTCAATTGAGTTCGGAGCCGTAAGTTGTACTGCAGTAAATTCAGGAATTTTTGCGTCGAAGAGTTTTATGAGTCACGAAAAATGGGGCTGGAGCGATGGGCAACTAAAACGAAAACAAATGCGAATTCTTTCAGTTGGGTGTGGCTGCTTATGGGAGCAATTGCTTGCTAGTTTATAAAGTTGAGAATGTTAAATTACAATTATGGTGGTTTCGACGCCAAATGATGAAGAAAAGTGAAAATTAAGTGTACACTTCTGACGAAAAAAAGTTACATTTGACTTGCAATGAGGAGTGTAAATTATAAATTTTTGTGCACTTGAACGTATAAGCTCATGTTTCTTATAAATCAAAATTTCAAGAAAAATACCTTGAAGATACACGATTGATAATATAATTATCAATATAAAAACATTAGTTGACGAGGCGGCGATTGATAGTGTTTTCGAGCTAGGAAATTTTCACATGACGTTTCACTGAATATGAACAGTAAGCGGGAGATCCACGGCGGTCCTTCAATCCTTCACTTCAACGAGTCCGCCTGCAGTGAGACGAGCGAGGCGTCGCAACTTTCTAACTCTACTTGTCGTCCCCAATTCGATCCGGCATACGACCTGTTTTGAGCCGCCCAGATTAGCAACTCCATAACACCGAGTGACAGTAGCTCAGCTTTCATTTTGTTGCCATTAAGGGCAGAATAATTGGGTTGCTCGATTGCTTAAGCATTTGTTTCTGTTAAACGAATTTGCTTACAACTCTATCATCTCAAATGCTTGAGAAGCTGTTGAGTGATTTGATTACGTCAAGTTTTCTTGAAGAAGTAGTGCTGAAAATACTTTCACTAAACAAAGGGTCTCTGATCTAATTTTCGAGATTGTGGTGTGCAGGTGCAAATTTTGGTCGCTATATATGTACAAGCTCTGCCTCGTTTTGTTGCGACATCGATGCCACTTCTACAATTCGGAACAAGAACTTGGGCAATACTAAATGATCAATTTTCTGCAGCGGACATTATCGCTATTGTCGAAAGTAGTCCATGTCATCAGTATAAGTGCTGTTTTTTTTGCACTCATCAGTGCACAAAATGTTCGAATCTCCTCCTCGCTCACACAGTGTAATTCTGATCTCCTAACGTTGTACACGGTACACTTACTTTTCTTCTTATTTTCCAAAGGATTCAATGACAGGAATTCTCCTTTTGTGAACCCTGGGAACTTCATGGTCCTCGGGGGAGAGGTAGAATTACTGGTCTTCCCCAGAAGCGAGGACTTAAGAGAAATGGTGGCAATTCCCGGGCCTTACTCGCTGATTGGAATAACCAACTCCACGACATTTCAGTAGTAAATTTTAGAGGGAAATTGCATTTTGAAATACTAGGTAACGATCATGTGTTAGGTTCGTTTTAATTGAAATTTTGTCCCAAGAGTGTTTCCCAATTGCAGCAGAAAATTGAATAACCTGTGCCCATTACTTGTGGAATTACAAATGCAAAAATTCAGCTTAGAGCTCACGTACTAAAACTAGCAGCTGTGACATTTTCTGGAGCTCTGTTTTCATGACAACTGTCTTGCAGCTCTAAAAATTCCAGCTATGCTTGCTAACTTTGAAATCATAGCCAGAAATGTGCGTATGTGCGATTATATTTGACGTTCATTTTTGCTTTTCATTGTTTGTTAGGTGGAAGACTATTCATTTGCCTGCGAGCGTTGCACCCCTCAGGGGGATACAACTGTTGTATCTATGGGAATTAGCGCTCCCAGGGGGACTATGTGAGGGCCCGAGCTAAGGGTTAGGTAGGCTTCCTTTTTGTTGGAATAGAA
>JACJUY010002927.1:9868-74763 GCA_014220935.1 Platorchestia sp. MABIK | reverse complement strand
GCGTAGATTCCACGTTCCCTAAACTCCATACTAAATGGTGCCTTCCTCCTTCCTCTCTTTGGATCGCCTTTGTAGCGGATAGGGAGGCTTAAACTAACTAATAATCTAATCTGCGAGCGTTGCATTTTTTTAATATTGTATTACGCTTTAAAATACCGTTCGTTTCCCTGGCGAATGTTAGCAAGTTACGAGTTCTTTAGGTGCCAAGGTTTGTGGATTCCCACTGCACCCTAGACCTTCGGCTTTTGTTATCATTCATTGTTGGTTTGAAATACAAAATGTAGTTAATGTTGTTTCTTAATCTGTTACTAAGGTTACTATATTTCGACTAAGTTTTCCACGGAAGCTACAGCATTCTCTTCATCACTACTCATCTTGGAAAATTATTTTATTAAATATGAGACTGGTTTGAAGCCGAAGCGTTTTTTTTTGCATCTGTCATCTGTATGAAATAACTTTTTAGAAGCTTGGTGTTAAAAATTCGACTCGAAAAGTTGCTCCTTTAATCTTACAAGAGTCATAATTTTTCAGATGTGTTGATTCGTACTCGAACAGTTTCTTCATGTCTGGGTTCCCAGAATACATGAGTGTTGAGATCAGTACGAGGTGCTTTGTTCTAAAATTCGGGACGCCTGTTGCCCACATTTCCAGGCACTCGCAGCTGGCAACTTGTGCATTTGACGATCGAAAAAAAACTCGTTCGCCTCAATTTGCTCGAGGTGATCCCGACTCCAGTATTCTTCTCGGGGTCTTTCTTATGGTTCTTGGACCGCTTGTTACGCTTTATTTCGCTGCAAAAACTCGATGTAATTGTGACATGCTCTTAGGACTGATGATTAGGACTTCGGTTTAGAGAGACAATCAAGTCTGGACGTCAAGGACGATTGTTCCTAACTGCGAGTTCGGAGAAGTGGTTGTGGTAAGAAATGAGGAAATTGGTCTAGTTTTCGCTGTGAAATGTGCAGCTGCATTCAATTGAAAGAAGCCAGACCTATAACTCAGCGATGATTTACTTTCCTCATGCTTGCTTCACACAAATTTGCTTTGATTTTCGATGTTAAAATTTGGTCTCATATAAATGTGTTTGCGAAAGTTTGAGAATTAAATGTAAAGTTGAACAAAGAAATATTGAACTTTTGGTGGGAAAGTTTTTAAACAGTAATAAGTTTCGTTCAGCGCCAATTTGTTGACTTTCATGCATCCTAGCCCCCGATGTGACAAGACATTATCTTAGATGAGTAGTCAGTTAACTCTCTTTTATGAATCTTAACCACCTATGTGATGAGACGTTACCTTAGAGATGCAGTCGGTTGCGTCTCTTTCAAACAGTCTAGCGTGTCTCAGCCTTATGTGGTGTGTTGCGCGGTGACGGAGTGTCCTTGTAATGCACATCGCATCCATCATTACCTCGATCAGAGACAATCCTAACGCCTTCACTTCGGAATCGGACGATAATCTGCTCGGAAAGCTGTTGTCGGTTCTGTTACATACTTGACTGTCCTGTTTTCCGTTTTATTTTCATTCTTGTTCACACTTTTATTTCTCCCGTATGTTTCTGGTCGAGTTATTGGCTGCTGCCTGCAATCAGTTTCGAATTTTTTTGTTTCATATCTCAAGGGGATACAATGATTGTATCTATGGAAAAAATACCTTCCTTCTTCCCTTTTTTGGATCACCTATGTTGTGGTTAAGGAGTCTTAAATCAACTTATCTAATCTAATGATCTTTGAGGTATTGAATACTGACATCGGTTACATTGGGTTGGCCAAAAAGTTCGTACGTTTTTTGAATGTCATCTTTTCGACCTTCTAAAGATCATTTGATGTTCTTATTCTCTAAATCCTGGATTCGGTACAACGAGCATGTTTACGTCAAGGTGCAATAAGCCTCCAAGTAGAGAAGTTCTGACATTTTTGCTTGCATTCGAACCCATGAAATGGTGGACCAAGCAGAGGGCTACCGATCGATTTCTAATGCTTTTTAGCTTCAGCAAGGAAAGAAAACAACAGTAATACACAAATATTTGCCATGTGTATGGGTCGTTTCTGTTGCTTTCCTCTCTTTAAAAAAAAAAAAAAAACATTAGATGTCAGTAGTGCTCGGCTTGGTCCACCATTTCAAGGGCTCGAATGCAAGCAATGTTAAAACTTCTCTACTTGGAGGGCTACTCGTATTACTCACTGACGTAAGCATGCATGCTCGCTGTCCCGAATACAAGATTTATAGAATAAGAATATACAAACAAACTTTAGGAAGTCGGAAAGATGGCATTTAAAAAACGAACTTTTTGGCCAACCAAAGTTGCGGGTAGCAAAGCTGATTGATATAGTGTTGATTCGCTGTCTTTTATTGGTTTAGCTCACGTAAAGAAAAAAAGAAAAACATTTATTTCCAGTAAAGTACAAACATAAAATGTCGATACATTGGTTTTTAAAACACCTTACCCTTAACATCCTTAACTGATAGTAACACATTGGTATCGTGATACCCGTGTAAAATTTTGAAACAAAAAATGACGTAATGGTCTGATAGAATGATCCTCAAAAAGACCAGTGGAAGCTGCTCGTAGAAGTAAATGAAATTGTTTTAGATACGCTCGTGCGAGGAGATTTGATTCAATTACTTGAAATATATACGCTGTTCTAGTCATCGGTACAAAACTGATCTTCACCGAGAAAATTCGTGAGAGATTACTCTTCAAAGTTTAAAAGTCATCCTTAATTTCTGTTTTTTTTATAGTTGTAATTATATGGCAGTAAAAGTGTTATTTTGTCCTTCCAGTTTATGGTAGGAGATAAAATTATCGATCTGCTCGCATAAAATATTTTTGATTTTTTTTAAAATGTAATGCTCGTGAGAGACAAGATTATTTTATCAGACTAATCTATATCAAACATCGAACATGTAAAAACTTTATGTATATAAGAAGATATCGTCGCCAATTGCATGTATCTAATTTTCAATACACGAATCACATGATCGCTCTTAGCGTATTCTCTAACTCTCTGCTGCAACAGACTTCTGTACGTATGTTACTTAGTAAGTGAACAATTAATGTTCTTGTTTTGTCAGTGTTTAGTAATTGACATAAACCTGCTACCATTTCTTATTCTTCTATGGATTACTATTGTCTCTATGGGAATTGGCGCTCCCAGGGGGACAATGTGAGGGCCCGAGCTAAAGGTTAGGTAGGCTTTCTTTTTTGTTAAAATAACATAGGTTTTTGTTTCGTTACGGACCATCTTTTTTCGGTTCACTGCTGTCCTGTTTTTCAGCACCTACTGCTTTCTTCTTCAACTTTGATCTTGTTTCATGAACTTCTTTCTCATCTTACTGTTTCTATGCCCTTTCTGCCTAGATTACGCGTTCCCTTAACTCCATACTAAATGGTGCCTTCTTCCTTCCTCTCTTTGGATCTCATTTGTTGAGGATAGGGAGGCTTAAACTAACTAATAATCTAATAATCTAATCTTCTATGAATTGAATATGTGAAGTTTACCTTCACACGTTAACTGCGATGGGTTAAACTGAAGATCAACATTCTACTCAAATTTAAATTCAGAAGTTGTTAGCAATTTTATAAATATTAAACATTAGTTGGTTCCTTTAAATACCATGATTTTTAAAAGATTGTTAAAAGTTTTCAAACGACCCATCGATCGGTAGTTTCACACCCGGAAGAACTCAAGTCCGACCCATCGATGGATCATATCACAAGCAACGTGTTAACCTGTGAATGCACGATATTATTTCAAACAAACAGACACCGTGGAGTCAATTTGACAATTAACCTTTTTATTGAAGTAACAAAGTATATAAAGGCCATGCCTAAGTATATGGATGAAACCTACAGTTATGAGTTCAAAACTCAATTTCAGTTCAGGTGAGGGCATTTTGACCCTATCCTGCATCCACGGGATAAGGGCCTGCCATAGTGTACATTAAACCCTAGTTGGAGCTCACGCACGGCCTGTCAGGGGTTGGCGGCGATTGGCTATCACGGCGAGGGCGGGCGACCGCTGCACTCGGTGTCGAGATCATACTACAAGTGTGAAGTTTAAATATAAATGTTTGTCCCGCGTTCTGACGAGACAAACACGCAGCTGTTTTCTTTCACGCAATTTGCGTGTTCTTTAGAATATTTTGAATGCGATAAAAATGCAGTTGAATGCATTAAAACCGGTGGAAATCTGTAACTGTGTTAGTACAGATGCTCTCGAGATGTCCTGAAGGTGGAAACAAGTAACTGCATACTGTACAATACTTGGAGTGAAATTCAATTCTTTACAGCAGTTTAAGTTTAACACAAAAGCACAATGAGTTAACACAACGCCATATTTTTACAAACGTGCGGAGTCTAACATTGTCTACATTTTTTGACTTGACTGAGTTGTTCAAACATCTAGGCTTTGAATATCTGAACGTACCATAGCTGTCACAACACATTATATTCAAATCGTTGGGTTACTTGACTCCTTCCTCTGTTCGGAACGCCCCTTTTTTAGCGGTTTGGAAAGCTTAAAATAGCTTAAATTCTAATCTTTGAGTTGACGCCCGTATCCAGAGAACTGTTAGAAGCTGACTCAGAAACAGTTTTTCTTATCAAATGAATGCAATCTTAAAAGCATTCTGAATATTGATAAAGTTAATTAATCAAAGCCATCAATCAATCTACCGAAAACAATCTACCAAAAACAACCGACCAATCAGAACTAATCAACCAAGGTTGAGTAACCAACCAAAGGGTGCCTACCAAAGGCCGTTTAGGCTGTTTTATCGGGCCTGTTATGGTTTGTCGATTTTATGATCATTCGCTAAAAAATGCAGTAAAAAAATTGGTGTGAAACAGGTGTAAAATGTGCTTAGAAATGAACTATTTATAAAAACCTTCGTTAGAAATAAGTTTTGCTACTCTGCAGAATCATGAACAGCTAATTACGAAATGACAAAATTTACGAGGCGTTGTGAGTGCATGTGATGCTTAGTCTATCCAGTGGCTGTATCGCAACACTTTATTATGCAACTTTTGTTGCAAGATGCTTGAAAACGTTTGAAAGTGTTGATATATTCATCAAAATGGAATTGACACTTCACGTGAGGAAGAAAAGATGTAATGCGAATTTTAACTCGCACGTAAATTCGTGCTGTGTACCCTGACATTTTCCAAGCAAGATACAACCCTATAATAAGGTGGTGAGTACTTGAAAAATGAGATTTCCCGCCCCCAACAATCTCGACCTCTTCTACACAGCCAACTCTGGAACATGGATCAAGGGTGCTCGGGTGGAGATAACTTGAGGTCGTGATAAGAGTCTGTGATTTTTGTGTGAGCAAGGCGTACGCAGAAGCTTCTCTCTGCGGCTGGTGACTACTGAAGTCCCGAATTTTCGTTCACTACGTGGAGGAACATGGTCTACTTGTATTAGTTACTCCTCCTCACAAGAATATAACTATTGCATCGATGGGAATTAGTGTTTCCAGGTGGAAGATGCGAGGTATCGAGCTGAAGGTTAGGTAGAACTATTGTTGAAATGTTTTTTTTTTGTATTGTGACAGGGTATCTTTTTTCAGTTCACTGCTGTTCGGTTTTCCAGCGCTTACTTGTTCTCCAACCTTTCTCTTGTTTCATAACTTAATTTAACAAGTTGTTTCTCCACGCAGAGGATTTTGCGTGGGAACAGCTTGTGCATGAATTTCCCGTTCCCTAAACTCCTTACTAAATGATGCTTTCCTCTTTCCCCTTTCGGTATCGCCTTTTGTTGTGGTTAGGGAAGCTTGCACTAATTTAAAAAATTTGTATTAGCCGATAAATTTTTAGAATCATTGCGGAAAAATTTAAAATCGAAGTAAATATGTTGAAACTTGTTCCTCGCATCATAAGGTACAGATTCCGTATAGCGGTTTGCTGAAACATTTGCAAGCCCTCATGACGTCTATGCTTGATTATTAACATTCTGCGTTCGAAAAATTAGCTAATTATTATTATTATTATTATTGAGAGCTTTATTTCGGTTCATCACGGCAGTGCGCCCTCCTTCCGTTCGCGTTGAGTAACACGACCTCTTAAACGTCGAAAGTTGAATGCAAGCCGAATTGACGCTACCGAGTGCTCAGAAGACCTTTATTATTCTATAGCATCACCATGCGGAGTTCTATAGATGGTGGATGCCATTTTAGCTAGTAATGCCTCTCGCTTGAGCAATCTTTCCCATTGTTTATACTCAATTGCAAGTCTGACAGTGACGCCTTCGTTTCCATGACTTGCGGTTACCGAGACTCTTCAACTCAACAATGGATGCGGGAGCCTGCAACTGCAGCGCAGTCTGCAACCGCGTTTTATTCGCTTGCATCACTTTCTAGACCCGCATTACATGATCTTTCGTTGTAAACGCCTCGTCTCGTCATAAACTGTTTGCTAAGTTATAAAGTGAAGGTATTTCGCCAGCAAAAAGAACAGCGCTTTATTACCATTTACTACACTCTGGTCTTTCATCTAAATCGGGCAAAATTGAGTAATTAACAAATTATTCGGTTAAATACATCTGGTCTCATACCAACGTTGGTACATTGATCAATTTAATCGGCAGCATCGTGCGACTTACAGCGCAATAACTTTGATTCATTCTTTTGATGCATGGCGAAGAGATGTGATTTTTTGATAAGCACACGGTTAAAGATGCACTTATCTGTGATGTATTGTTCACTATCCAGCGTACCACGAGGACTGGGTCGGATGGGCGTGTAAGATCGTAAAGCTATATTTGAGTAGATGCGTGTATGTCCTTGAAAGATTGATGTTCGTAATGCGCGACGCATGTTGATGACAATGTCAAGCTTTTTACTACACTTCTTGTGAAGAAACAATCGTCACAACGCGATAACACTTACTATTTGTAACCCAATGTCACTGATTCAGCTATCAATTAGCGTTCGATCGTTTTATAAAATGCTCCCCATTTTTATGGACTTATTTTTCAATCTCATACTTGGCTTTCAATATATATATTTATTGTCAGGGTTTTATGCCCCCTCAAATGGGTACAACTATTTTATCTATGGGAATCAACGCTCTCGGGAAAACTGTGAAGTCTCGACCTTAAAGTTTAGTAGACTTTAAATAGAAATAGAATAGATTTTTGTTTTGTTAAGGACCCTATTTTTCCAGTTCACTGCTGTTCAATTTCTTGATATTATTTTCGTCTTCAAATTTTGTCTGGTAACATGAACTTCCATCGTAACTTACTGTCTCTACGCGTAGAGGATCTTGTGTGAGAACACACCTTGTGCAATGATTCCGCGTTCTCTCAACGTCGTACTAAATGGCGCCTTCTTCTCTTTGGAACACCTTTGTTGCGGCCAGGGAAGCTCAAACTAACTTATCTAGTTGAATTTTTATCGGGATTCGAAGAACATCTCGGTTTTTGACATATTTCAAGCAACCTGAATGAAGAACTGCGGTAAATTTTACCAACGTTGCGTACTCATTCTTGCACAATATACCTCATTCCTAAAGCCGTATTTTTTCTCGCTAGCTTTCGAAAAGTTCTGCAGCTGTCAAAACATTGAAGCTTAACCGAGACTTATCACACGTGTCTTACGTTGGAGATGTATTGAGTACTTTCTCTCCTCCCATTCTTCTGTTCCTTAGATCAGGGCTTGTAATTAAGACATTAATTTTGATTAAACCGCGCTTCTCTCCCCCTTTGCTGGACAAAGCACGAACGAGCATAGGGAGGTGTCTGTATAAAAAATTTCAATGGAATGGTAGATGTAACTTAAGCAAAATTGGTGATGAGTTCATACCTTTAGCATTAGCTCTGGGGATGGCGTAAAGACTTCCCTATAAAGCTGCTGAACTCTGAGAACTGTTGTGCTTCATGAGTATTCAATTGTGACTATGTGGGATTTCTAGTCACGCAAGGTGAAAGTTGGTAAATTTAAAACGTAAAAATGACGTCATGAATATTCGTACCCGGACTCCTTCAGCGGGTTACATTGGCTAATCCCACGAAAGAGAGGGCAACTGAATCAAAAAAGGCACACGAAGTTCTATGAAATTTCCTCCAGATCAGCTCACTTTGTGAGGGTAATGACAGAAGCACACACGCCAACCAAAAAATCCCAATGGAGTGTTGACGAACAGAAATACCATAAGCTTAACTTTCGAGCCATTAATAAAGTAGAAGTAGATGATGACAGTGATGCTTTGGATGCGCTCAGGGGATGTCGATAATTTTCCCGATGCTGATCTCGATCACTCGCCGGGCTGGGTTGTCTCACCTAGAAACACTACCATAAAAATTGTGGATCGCGTGATGGGGGTTGAGTTGTTTGTGCGAAAGTCGTGTGAAAAAATAGAAGTCGCTGATATTAATAACTCTGTTTCAAACTCACGTTTGTTTCATCTACGTATATTCTCTAGATATTAGCGTCTTGTGAAAGGTTCATAACTTTCACATCAGTGAAGGTTTGGGAAGGTTTTCCTTGAGGTGACGCAATGGATGGACCATTACTGGATCATCTGCAAAACTCGGACGCCGTGCACATGTCGGCCATGTGAATGGTATAAATTTGGCCCCTTAATTTTGTAAAGAATTTCAAACCTTAAATTCGTTTGTAGGTTTTACCTCTCGGTTTCACCTTCTTGCAGCTGCGTCCAACTCTTTGATGCATCAAAGAGTTGGACGCAGCTGCAAGAAGGTTTTACCTCTCGGTTTCACCTTCTTGCAGCTGCGTCCAACTCTTTGATGCATCTTTTATTGATGCTTTAATACTTGAATAATTGCGTATTACTCTCCTGCGTTTTTTTTATGCATCACTGGAGCCAATTACGAGTATATAGTTGTCAGTGAGCCTTTTGTTCTCAGCACAAGTGTTTCCTATATTGTAACAACTGTGAGTTTTGTTGTAAATTTCATAGAGGTATATTAAGATATGAAAGGCACAGAGGTTGAAGACCCGTGTTAACAGTGATTCGTATTTCTATGTCGCGAAAAAACTTTTACTCTCTATTGATTACCGACACTGAGAGCGAAAGTGTACTTTAATTAACACTTTAACAGCAATTGGTGAAACTGATGTTCAATATCCAGCTCTGCTTTAAAGACCGATGTAGTAAGCAATTTTGAAAATAGCAAACATGAACTGGATCATGCCTTCATTCAACTTTAGTGAAGCATTTATGGAAAATGAGTTTGTGACTACTGGTCGGTCAGCAGCATTATGAAAATCCGCTCCGTGGCCACATGTGGCGCATGTTGCGGTCAAAGTGTTGATGTAAAAGATACATCTACAACGCACCTTTTGCGTTCAGAACTGAAGAGCTGCATCGTTTTCACTGTCTGGATGTAGAACTCGGAGTTCTGGAGGAATCGCGACTCCATTGTTCTCTCATTTCTATTTTGCATCCAATTCTACATTCAGAAACCGGGAGTGCCGAATGCCCGCAGTGCATTCCACAGTGTGAGGTAGGGTCAATCCGGGTCGTTTTTTGATGAATCTCTGCTGTTGTTGTTGCTTCTGCTGTTGCTGCTGCTCGACATGCAATTCGCCTGCAAATAGCATCGTCTGAAACGTAGGCCCTGAAGCTGTGTGTCGGCACACATGTCATCACCGCTACCCTCTCACATTTTTAGTCTTAATTATTGCTTCCTTGCCTGTGTTCTAAATGTATGCTCATTTTTATGAACCAGTTTTTCAGCGCGTTTTTGCTCATTTGAACAGTACTTTTGTTACCTCGTTCATTATTGCAGTGAATTTTTCCAGCGTGAAATGAAGTTATTTATTAATTTCCGTGACTCATTAAACGGAAACCACAATCTAGTAGTTTTTCTAACAGAAGTATAACAGCTCTTGCATAGAGTACTTCGTTTGGATATCGTTATTCTCAACGAATAATTAATTTTTCCTCAGTTAAAGAACTACATCGTATATGATATCAGCATTACAGCATAATTTTGACTCGAACAATGAAGTAGCTAGTAATGTTTTAAAGATTTTGGGGTTTTTCAACCCAAATGTGAGCATCTCAACGTCATGGAGAAGGCTTTTATCGGGAGAGCCACTTATTATTTGTGCTCCAATCATTAAAGGATTCGTTCACGTACGCGGATTTTTCTGTACTATTTCTGCACCACTTATTGGGGTGCCAAGTAAGTTATTTAAATAGTTGCACTTTTCAGGAAATGAAATTACCCCAGATTTACTTAACACTTATTTTTCATCATCCCTAATAAAGGGTTCATCTACCGTCGAACAAAAATTTGCTCTAGTATTGGTTTCTCTCCGATGTTGAAGTTAATGTGAATATATTTCTCGTCTGTCGCTTATTTTGATTTTTCTTGATTATTTTCACTTCAATTCGTTTTTTTCTCACGTTTTTCAATTGTTTTTCTAATTCAACCATTTCGAAATATTGCGGGTTATTTAATGAGTCAGAAATTCAGTGTTCGAAATGCTGCGAGCGAAGGATAAAAAGATAGTGATTTTTTTGCATTTAAATTTATTTTTGAATTTGTTCTCACAACCTCCGCACACAATCACACTCACAACCTCTGCACACAATCCAGGAATCACAACTTAGTACAATCAATCTGACTATTGTATCCTCAACTTTAACATATATCTTTTGATGACTAGAAGTTACTGCAGATGCATCAGAAAAAAGGCAAACGATTTAAAATGTAACCGATGCATTTGAGTTCTTGAATGTTTTCTAGTACTAATTGAGTCATGCATGCAATGTTTTCAGTGATGTCTCAAAGTAAGGAATGGTCGTGAAGGTCTTTGATTATCTGGTAGGATTCCGAACTTCGTGAGAAAGTTCGGTATTACCTAAGAAGCCTGATGTTCAGCTGATTTCATGTGATGTTGACGTTCGACATGAGTCCACTGAAGAGATAATCTGATAAAATCAAATAAATGAAATTTTTCCAATGTTCATTACAAACCCGCAGCTGATCGGAGACGCAAGCGTGGTGGCTATTAGCGCCAGGGATAAAATTGACTTGGATATGTGAAATGTTGAAAGTTCAGATTATTTACAAATAGGTGGTATTAGATTTTAAGTTTGTTTTCTGAATTTTTTTTTGCAATTTAACGTTCGATGCTTTACCAACGAGTTTCTCTATTCTTTAACATCTTGAAAAATATTGAAGTTAAAAAGCTTTGATCACAATTAAGACCGGGTTTCTGCTTAAAAATGTACAATGATTCTAAGATCCGGAGATCGCTACTACACGTTGAATCCAAAATTGAAAAGTCATCTACAGAGAAAATATGGTTGGTGTTTTCACAGTGAAGTCTAGACGACAGACTGAGATGGAGTTGCTAGCGGCCTATTCGTTCTAAATGATTTGCCCAGATGTTGATGTTAGTAAAATACTTTGCCATTTGGTAAAATTTTGCAGTTGTTCAATAGAGCACTGTGTTTATCATCAGCCCTTATTTTATGACAGTCATCGGGCTTCCCGCTTTGGTTTATTTTCCTTCATTGCTCGCAACCGCACGCCATCCAAACCCAGCTCATCACAAGTACTTGTAGATACTTCACTTCGAACTCACTTGAAAACGCCCAAGCAGCCACACTCGACCGGTCATTCTCGTCTGTCAGTTTTCTCGTTGAGCGTACATGTTCGTGAACTCACTTGGCTAGCAGATGGATGCTCTGCTCAGACACAACACATCCTCAAACTCATTTCATTCCTGCACTCATACATACCGCGCTGACACATCACGCATCGCTTACCGTTTTCCTTTTCACTCGTTCCATGTATCCTCATGTACATATAACACTTCTTAGTTTCCCCATTCTTTAGTTTTCCCACTTTTCAATTTCCCCAGTTCTGCCAGCACCAGCACATCCTACACACAACACTGACGGCCAACACACAGTTCCCACTCCTCATTGCACCCACGCACTCGTCCTCCCTCCTGGCTGCGGTGCCGGAGTCATGCATGCACGGTCCGGGATGTGGCGGCAACCCGCATTTTGGATCTAGGCCGGAATGCAGGAGATCGCAATCTGTGTGAGTTCCCGCAGGCAGAAGGAGTGTCGCAAACCAAACGTTGGAGTTCCTGCAAAATCTGGAGAAAAAAATCTGCCCTTGGCGTGAGGTTCAAGTGTGCGTGCTGAAATTATGTAACGTTCAATGGAAGTTAGTAGTAAAGAGTGTTTCGTTGAAGAGGATGAGTTGAATTTTCTGACTCGGTAAATATTTTTGAGAAAACGCACATCGTATAATGCGGTTTTCTGTTCCAGAAAATATCTGTGCTTTTAGGCTCGTCCTTTGAATACATTCTATTAGCGTAATGTGCCAGTCGCGTGTCGATAAAATAAGTTTATAGTGCAAAAATTTTTAGCATTTCGAATCTAAAGCGTAATAATGTGAGGTAGCCACTGTAGTTGGTAAGTGAAAACGAGATGCTGGATTTCGTACGTGTGAATTTTGTTGTGAGATATTTGTGTTGTAGCGAAAGCAATCGATATTAAAATGAATAAAAAAACATTTGCACACGAGATGCATGGAACAATTCACAGTTTAATTTTGCTGGTCAGGATTTGGAAGCAAGTGCAATATCAACATTGGAATGTGCATAGTGTTCATTGTTGCCCAGTAATTGCTAACGGTTTGGGTAAATGTTTCGCTTGGAGTTCATGTTGGATAGTTTACGAGTCTCATATGTCATATTTTTCCTAAAAACCTTTCGCACGCTCATGGTTTAAGAAGGTAGTGCGTCACGTGGTCCAGATTATTTTTTCAATTCCGGTTTGCTGACAGATCGCTGCCTCCTCAACGTGTGTTTTGCAATAACACACATTTGTGGAGCGTACGGACTTCATTGAGGTTGTACGAAGTATTTTTTCTCGAATGAATCTGATTTATGTAGTTCTTCTTCCTTCAGGAAAACACTCATATTTTACCACTGCAGTTTGGTCTTGATGTTTTCGCGCAGTTGCTTGGCTGGCCACCGCAGATAACAGGTTTGTTTGGAATGATCGTCTGCGAATGAAGATTAATTGTACTGATTTATTATGAGAGAATATGGTATCTTTCATCATTGAAGGATTACGCGTAGTCGGCATTCAGGAATTTGGTTTCATTCATTAAAAGGTAAAAAGACCATTTCTCTCCCTGGAGACCAATAATATTGTCAAACGAAAATTTTATGCATTGATGGGGAAATTGAAGCTCCTATATTTCCTTTGCATTAAAATCTTGAATGTTTTCAAAACTATGATCGTTAGTCATAATTTGCAAGCAGGGAATGCGAAACAATTGGTGGACACGAACTTTTGTCTTTATTTATTATGGAATTGAGAAAATTAATGATCCAATTAAAGATTATTCTTCGGTGATGCGAGGAACGATTCATGCTGTTGAAAAGATTCATGATCGCTGAGCTGTCGTTTTCGATAAATCGCTACTCTTTTTCGGAGTACCAAATTGCTTAAATGATCTGTCACGCAACACGTGAGATGAAATCGTTCTTTTCTGAATGTCGTGACCTGCAAATCTTGCAATGTTTTTGGGTAGAAAAAAATGATCGAAAAATGCCACTTTGTGGGGATGTTCTTAAGACCTAACTTGGCTTTAAAAGTCTAACAATTAGACAAGAGCTCATATGGTTAGCGGTAGGAGGGAGCTGAAATTGTATCGCATCCAAGACTTTTAGAAATTGTTTCTTACCAAGTTGGTCGAGATTTGACTTCGAGTCTTCTATGTTTTATGCGAATTCGTATTAACTTTTTATGGTGAATGTTCGTTTGAATGTTCTAAGTGTATTGCGTCAGTTTCATCAATGTACACAAAGTGTATGCGCCATTTTTTTCAATTACAGGTACCCTTCATTACGTGCCTGTAGTAAGTGAACTGAAAAACTGTACTTTGTGACTATTGAAAGCGTACGATTATAAGCTATTGTGTTACACATTGAACCTGTGATTTAACACGTGTACAGGCTTATTATTTGAGTTGGTAAAAGCGTACTTCCCTTCACAGATTCATTTTCTATAAAAACCTTGCTCTGTTTGAGCTCGGACGATTTACCTTGTTTAAATCGTTTTTTTTGTGTTGTCGCAATTATCACCGTGGTGATATATTTCTTGTTTTGCATATGGTTGCTATTTTTACAATTGTTTTTGCAATCGTCGTTCATATCTTGTTCATTCGAGTTTACTTTATTTTTTGTGACATGCGGGCATTTTCTTACTTCTTCACCACCGTTCTTCGTCTGTTCATATACTTGATGAATTTTATTATGATTCTCAGTGGATGTTATAGGATCCAGAGGGCGATTTTTTTGAAGTCTAATACGTAAAATGAAAAGGAATTTCTCCACGCTTTGCAGAGCTACAGATGAATTCGATCTCATAATTTTGGAATCCTTGTTCATTTTTACCCATAGACCTTGTTTAAATCATGATCAAAGTACAATGAAATTAAACATTGCCCCAACGGTGTAAATTTAAGGGTGTTCGGACGTGTATGTGTATAGTTATGTTTCTTTGTGTAGATGTTATTTTGTGTTTGTTTAATAGTTTGAATTCGGGTGCATGTGTATGCATGGCATCAAATGTTTAAGAAAATTCAGTTTTTAATAGTTAGGTATAGCTATTTTTTTCGATTTATATATATTGTCATTAGTTTCTAATAGTTCTTGCAATTTGTTCATTATCGTTTTTGATCTTTATTTTACAGCACTGATGATGGAATCGGAGAATGCGAAACGTATTCAATTAAAAGAATGTTCCTTTTTATATTGGTTGTTCTTTTCATTTTACGTTTCAGTGGATGTTGTTCTATTACGTTGAGTTCCATTTTTTCTTACCAATCACTGCTACAGAAATTATTTCTGCTCGTTGATGATGAAATTTTCAACTATCTTCAGACCCATTTTAAAATATTAAAAACATTGATGTTTTTGTTTACGTTTTCATAACGATTGCGTCTGCGTCTCAGTATCTCCGTTGTTAGCAATTAAAAGCATTACTTTTCCTGCTGTTTTTTAAAGGCTGCAGCACACAATTTAAATTTCCCAGCTACACCATCACGGCTCGCACCTTTTGACTTATTTCTCCGACTCGCATAAAATCGCGTTCAGTTCAAACGGTTCATTTCTAAATCCAAAACAGACGCGTCTTCTCAAGGCTATCTAGTCAAACTACGAATGGTTGAATTAAGCACAACGAGATGCTAAATTGTTTGAACTCTCGAACAAATCTTTAATAAAAATTTTTTTTCTGTTATACAGGGTGTACCAGAAGTCGGGCACCATACAATAATTTGAATTTCTTTTTGTATGTTGCAGATTAGATCTGATATGGGTGAGAAACGTGCAATGCAAGAAAGAGTACATGTGTCAATGCAGAGGGTGGACAATTTGAGCATCTGTTATGATTTTGATCGGTAAAATTGATATACAAATGCATTTTTATAAAACTCTTGATGGTATTCGACTTCTGGGACATACTGTTTAATATGTGAAACGTGCTGAACTGCTGATGTCCATACATTTTACGTACTTCACACCGTCTTATCGTAATACAAAACCTCTGAAATTTTCGTTGGCTGTTAAATGTAGCTGAATGCTCCACACGAACTTCAGATGGTGACACTCCCGCGTCTCGCTGTCGTATTGGGGAGGACAAACCTCTCCGTGGGAGGTCATCTCTTTGTCTTCCAGAGCAGGGGCAGCCGTGGCCTCTTCTTGCTCCGACCTTTCCTCTCGTTTTTTTGGGTACATTCGACACCGGTATCACTTGCGCCTGGCGATCCTTTTGGCTGAGGGTGTATTGTATCCGGGAAAGTGAATCGAGATATTGCAGATAATAGTTGGGGTAAATTGTCTTCTATTTCTTTTTATTAAATTCAGCTTTAACTGCTTTCGTTTTCTTTTTTGGTAGCCAACACGTAATTATTGTGCTATCGAGAATCTTTTTTATGACGATGCTATTGCGTTTTGTTGTTTTTTTGTCTTGTTTCTTTTTGGAGTTCGCGCTTTTAGCCACCAAACGAAATTTTGGCTAAGAAATTATAAAATTACTGAATAGAGTTGAGATTTCAACTTCTAGGTGGACAGTATTATATTCTTTAGAGCTTTTTGTCGTGAAAGGAAAAATCTGATTCATTGTTCTTTCCTCGTGCGAGTTTCATTTTAAATTGGAAACTACTGAGTAATTAATGGGGAAATCAAAGAAGTGGTGGCACGTGATCCATCTTGTTTCCAATATTTTATGTCCAATTTCACTTGTAATTTTTACGTTGTAAAAAATTGTTCGCTGTAATTTAAACTTGGTTTACATTCAACTCTTATATCAAATTGACAATTTTTAGCTGACAATTTGTAAACGTACGGATTCGATTTTGTTGAGTATTGCAGTAGATCATACTTGACCAGTGCTCTTATTTTACGGTATCCATTTCCGTCAATATTACATTTGCTTGCTAAATTCCTGTGAAATGTTCATTAATATCGTCTACGTTACCTGTATTTATTTATTAATTTATGAGTTTTCAGAAGAAAGTATCTTTTCGTTAGCGCTGCTATTTTATTGCTCAAGATCAGCTCCTAAAATTACATATCGGGATTTTGGTCACCGAACTGTGGATGAAAAGCGACGTCGTCGTAAAATGATTGGCCAACTCCAGCTCAGTCGGTCATGTTACTGCTGTGCGGACGACTGTTTCCTGCGCATTAAATTCAAATTGATAGATTTTTTGCTTCTCTGCTCAAACTTTTAAAGCCATTTTAGTGCCAATGGCCTTCCAAAATAATGTTTTACCACCGTACGAAGTACTAGTTTTTTTTTTAAATTCATCCCTACCACCATAACACGTTATCGTTCGGGTTCTTCTCATGTAGTATTAGGAAACATTTAGAAGTTTGCGTGCCATCAGCACTAAAAAAATCGCTTAATCGGGCTCGGAGATTTCAGTGTTACGAGTTATAAAGTTCTTTCGGCTGCAAAAATTTGCAGATTAGTGGTAACAGCCCTTAATGATGAAATTACTACTGAAATTCAAAGAACGTTTTTCATTTTAACTCATCGGTTCAATTAACTTATATGCTCGTTATACTCAGCAATGGATTAGGGTTGGTGCTTAACGTTAGTAATCGTTGGTTTTCTCCCCTCGGTGGGAATACGACTATTGCATCTCTCGAAATTAGCGTTCCCAGGGGAAAAAATGTGAGTCCCCCATCTGAGGGTTAGGCAAACCATGCTGAAAATTGGGAAGAATATTGAAATAAGTGAGGATTTTTGTTTCATTGTTGTTCTTTCTTCAGTACCTATTCCTTTGTTCTTCAACTGTTATCTTTCATTAACTCATTTCAATTTCACGATTTCTTTGCGCAGGGTGTTGGAACACACCTTGTGCATAGATTCCACGTTCCCTTAATTCCCCCGAGCTGAGAGTTGGGTAGGCTTTCTTTTTTGTTGAAATAAAATGTTTTTGTTATGTTAAGGACCACCTTTTTTCGGTTCACTGCTGTCCTGTTTTTCAGCACCTACTACTTTCTTCTTCAACTTTGGACTTGTTTCATAATCTTCTTTCACAACTTACTGTTTCTATGCCTTTTCTGCGTAGATTCCGCGTTTCCTTTAACTCCAAACTAAATGGTGCCTTCCTCTTTCCTCTCTTTGGATCGCATTTGTTGCTGCGGGTAGGAAGGCTAAAACTAACGACTAATCTAATCTTCCCTTAATTCCGTACCAAATGTTGCTTTCCTTCGTCCTCTCTCTTGGAACCACTATTGTTGTGGCTAGGGAAGATTAAACTGAATTAATTGTATTCTTGGAGCAACAATTCTGAACTCGTCTGGGCTATTTTTTCAACTCTATTTTCACCTAAAAAATTTTCTTGCGGAAGTAAATTTAATCCGTTTTAGAAAAAATTTAGGGAAGAAAACTTTCAATAATTTTTGAATTTTCCTCGTAGTATTTTGTAGGGGAAAATATTTAGAAGCAAGGGTCAATATTTGATTGAAAGTATGCATTTCCTGAATAGGAGCTCTCGGCCTAGATGCTGTATTTTTATTAAAAACAAATTTATCTAGAAAAATTTGAGTGAACATCTACACTGTATATACGCTGAAAACCTGTCCGGTAACATTCCTGCATTCATTGATCGCCGATATTTAGGGAGATGTGAACTATTGGGATGGGATGCTGAACATTCTTTAACACATTGACCGAGTTTCCTCGGCTGTTAAGGGTTGGTTTGGTTAGGTTGTGCGTAGCAGAATGGGGGAATCGACTTAACTGCTCGAATACATTTTTATCCTTCCTGAGAAATATGAAAAATACAATGGCACGACATTTTACCTCATATGATAGCAGTTATTTTTTAAAATGGTCGCGAAACAGATGAAATGTCATTCATTTATACCGGGACGTGAACGAACAATTTACCTATTGGTGCACGTACGGTCGGGGAACGTGTTAATACCTTCAAAGTTTTTAAAGCTGAATGGCTTTTAATGGTTTTGTTTCATCGTTTTCTATAGATGAGAAGATATTTACTTTCAATAATGTGGGGAACGGAATTTAGACTGTTGTAACCTCCTTTTTTTGGTTTGCTAGAAAATCTTCCTCTTCAGAAAATTTTGGTTATCGAATGAAGTTATTCATGTAATTCACATGAACTCGAGTTAATGTGAACCACACATCAATCGTGAGCATCACTCGCCTGATGTAGTTTCTCTTATATTAGAAGAGAAAGTTCTTCAAATCGTTTTATTGTTGACGCTATTTTTGGCTGAAAAGCATCCTGTTGTTTTGCGTGCAATTTCGAAACTGTCTCTTCACGCTCCGGCGCTGCCCCACACCTGCAGGCATCCCAGCGCGCGTGTCATGTCGAGTCTAACGCGACCTCTCCGAACTTGGCGTGAGCTCTACAGACTACGCAGCGAGAGGCGTGGGTTCAGGCTTTGTAAAACCGCTTCGGTTGTTACTCGGCCCAGCTGGTACACGTCGTGGTAAAGCATTAAACGTTGTTCTAGCACTAGTGTTGCTTGAGCACTAGTGTTTCTAGGACGCTAACTTGTACATTTGATGCTGGCGATCTTCTTTTGTACGAATAAAAGATGAAAATGATGCATCTTTGATGATGTTGTGAGTCATTATTTGCTACGTTGAGGTGCAGTGATTTCACAAACGAATCGATGAACCGTGCAATATCCCCGCAATTAACTGAGAAAGAGACCATCCAATTCACATTCAATTTTCACCACACTAACGCAATCAACCCGATCAACCTGAATATTTGCACCTTTCAGTCATGACATCACAATAAGATGTTGTCACTTTACTCCATGAGCTATCATACGAGTAACAGTTCGGTTAACTTTCTTTTTTCCTGGAGCAAGCCATCATACAGAATTCTTTGAGTTATTTTAACTATGCTTCTATATTAATCAGCTCATATTATTTATGCGAGACAATGGTGATTGGAAGACGTCTTTCAATAGAATGCGCTGTGCAGATTGATGAACATAAAACTAAAAAGTGTGAAGGAAATTTCAAAATGTAGTATTTTCGCGAATAACAATTTTTTTTCACAGCTGATTTTTATGTATGAGGTTTCTGAGAAGTTTTTTGATTGCTATTGTTTTGTGACTGCGGAGGTAGTTATTTCATCCCCCCGGTTGCAGAATGGCAACTAGATTTAATACTTTTTGTGTTTCATTTAGAATTCATAAAAATGGTTCTTAGGAGTCAAATTATTACTACCTGTCCATGATGGATAATTTATTTTTAGGTTTTATGCTCATCTAACTTTCTATGTCTTTGTCATATCATTTCCATTGTTTTTGTTAACAGTTTCTGAGCAGATATCACAACTGAGTGTACCCACATATTTGTAAGGAATAAAATTAGGATATAATACCCATAGAAATGTCATATATCTAACGGGAAGCACATGCATCAAATAATTAGATCGTTCTAATTTTCATGAAACTAGTCTGAAGTCTGAAACATTTTGTAGCGGACATTTAAATGCTGTGTAAAATTTGGGATTTGAAAATTTCGATAGCCAAGATTACATTAACTTGACTTTTCCTGTTTAAGTTCATCTAGAGGTTTTTTTTTAGCACTGCGCATCTCCCGATTGAACAGAAAGTTTGCTCGGACAGGTTTCCAAACGGTATTAATTCGGAGTAACTGTGTGTAATGATGAAAGATTTTGCGTGTCTGATACTTTCTTTTTTCCCTTTAGGTGCGTGGCTATTTGGCTGACCGCAGCACTGCATTGTGAGTACTGCAGTTATAATCGTGCGAGATCAGAATTACAATCCTGATCATTATTTCAATTTCTGCCTCGATAAAATTAAGAAAAGCGCTGAAAAAGCTCCGAATGCTTTTGATTTTTCTTGAGAAGACGTACCTCCATTTGCCCCTAGTGCATTTTGCGATGCACAGAAAGGTAATCTCGTTTTCTCATGGCGCGATGGGCCATTTTTAATCGCTAATTGGGTTCAATTTATTAATTTGAGGGAAGTTCTAATACGACTTTCGTGTGATGTAATGATCCACAATTTCGCGCTCAATTCACAGAAACAATTATGTTTGCTTCCACTGATTTCTTTTCTCATGCTTTCTATTCCGGTTTTGACAACACGTTTGCGATCTGTGCGGATCACATTGCCCATGATAATTATGCGAGATGTGATCCGACCATCACAACATAACTTGTCTTGTTGAAAACACGCCGAAAATAGTTTATATTTCATTTCTTTCTTATAACTGTTCTCATCGTTGTCATGTGACCTTATTCCGTGACAGACGCAACGACGGGGTGTCTTACTTTTCGTTCATAAATAACTAAAATAACTAGGTCAACGAATGCTGGAAGGTTGAATTAAATGGGGCATTTTTCGCATGAAAAAGTAGAAATGAAAAGCAATTGCCTCGGTGACATAAGTCATCGTACAAATTTAGCCACCTGCCATCTATTTAGCGATTAGCTTACTCTGAAGCAAGGTGAAAATTTATGGGTTTCAATTTATTGTTTTTTTTTCACAACAGCCATTCCATAAATACCTTCTCTGATTTTCTGACGTGATGTTAGCTATAAATTAAAGTTATTTAAGGTGAGGAAGAGCTCGGACGCAGCTCTGCAAAGTCTGTTGCCTCATTGGTTGTGCCTTGGAAATTTAACGAATCGAAAAGCAGAGTACCTGCTAGTTTAACTATTTCATCACCAGTTCTAATTACTGAACTATTTTGTAACTCGTTTGCAATAAAGCCTTTGCCAAACAAGTTCTTTGTAAAATTAGAATTATGTTCTCAAAGAAATGAACAACTTCGGAAAACTAGCGTAGCTTAAAAAATGCGGTGTCAAATTTCGTCATCTCGTAAGCATCGTGACCAAATTATGGGTTCCATGTTAGCTGATTATACCACATTCGTGTGCTGTTCACACAAGTATAAAATTTCTGAGCTATGCAACGAGTACCTGATCTTTTTGTGCGTAAATCCTTTCGACGTCAAGGAAAGCGCCAACCTCCTAGCTTGAATAACGCTCAAAAAACTAGTCTAGCGGGTTTCCCTCTGCATCGTTGTGATCAGGTCGATGTTCTTTGTCTTGCATAGAGCGGTCAAAGTGACTCGTACGTTGATCTTGGGTTGGGTCTCTCAACTTTAAAGGACGATGTGATGTTGTTTTCCAAGCGGCTTTGCTTGAAAAATTCACTGAAACGCGGCAAGTGAAAGCATCGTTGGTGCCTTTCGTTTCTTTCCAGCGAACCGGATTTTGACGGTAAAATATTTCTGCTGTGTTTGCCATCAGAATTGTTTCCTGTTTTTGTTGATTAGCTCATGGAAAGCAATGCTTATAGCAAGTTTATGAGTTTTAGGAAAGTTATTTTTATTTATACTTATTTTTCGATTGTTTTCCAGAAGTCAGTCTAATATTTCTCTACATTCGTATTTTTCATTTTGATTTACGTAAAATAGATTATCTCGAAGAGTGAGCTTGCTCATCTGATTTTTCATTCAACTGTGGGAAAATTAAATTAATGCTACCTACGTATGATTAAATTAAGTCTTGTAAAAGTTGTGAGTTGTTGGAACTAGCTGAAGCAGTGCGTATAGTTCATTGAACCATACTGTTTATTTTATAGTGAAATTTCCATGTATTTTGAACTAAATTGCGATTTAGGTTTTACATTTTTGTATTTTTCCGATTAAGAGTGCGTGGGAGGAGATGGTGTAAGGTTCATTAACTTTACTTGTATGTTGGCTGTGTCTATCTTCGTCAGTGTATCTTGAGACCTATCGGTCCTCAGTGATAGCTTTACAGTTGCCTACCACACAAACAACACAGGAGGTAGAGGAGGCTGCAATTGGGAGACTCAATTAGGTTCGCCTTATAGTTCTCAAATTTAGCTTTTTCCTTGAGGGGCATTCAAAATTTTGTAAGTAGTCCTCTTCAAGGGGATACAGCTATTGTATCTATGAAAATTAACGCTCCCAGGGAGAATGTGTGGTTCCAAGCCAAAAGTTAGGTTGGTATTTTTTCGAGTTGGATCATATATTTTGTTAACGTTAGGGGCCGTTTTTTCAGCTCAATACAGTCCTGTTTGAAGCGTTTGTTACTTTTTTCAACTTCTATTTCGTTTTTTGAACTTATTTCCTAAGTTTTCCTTGTGTGGAACACATCTTGTGAATAGATTCTTCATTCACTCCTTATGAAATGATGACTTCATTCTTCTTTTCTTTGGAACACCTTTGTTGGGGTTAGAGAAGCTTAAACTAACTTTAAATATTTTTACAATTCCAGTTTACCTGTTCACATTAATAGTTAGCCTGTTCACATTAATAGCTAGCCTGTTCACATTAATAGTTAGCCTGTTCACATTAATAGTTAGCCTGTTCACATTAATAGCTAGCCTGTTCACATTAATAGTTAGCTTGTTCTAATTTCTAGCTTGTCTCAATTTTTCTAACTGTCCAGTTCCCAATTATAGGCTCTCAGTGAATAATTAGTGAAAAATTATTGCAAACCGGTATATCAATTTAATAACCTTGTTTATTTCAAACTGTTCAGAGCGCATTTCGTGTCGATCGGTGCAATTTTATGATCGTGCAGTACCATTTTTGTTTTTTGTCTATTGACCTTGCTGTTTTTGTTCGCTTAGCGCCCTCTACACATATGGCGTCGAATTGTTGTTCTGGGTTCATTTTTGTGCGAGTTGCGCTCCGGTGATTTCGACGGAGCGTATGAGGAGCGTCGATTATGTATCCATTCATTTCTGTATGCATGCAGTCCTTCGCTTGACAAATAACTCGTACCCTCCATGATTTACAGCGTTATAAGGCACAGCTCACGGACTGCAACAAAACATGTAGCCGGGGGTTTTTTTACGCGGGGCGCGGAAGACGAAGGGCCATGTGGGTGGCCGATCTTTCTTCCTTCGGAGTTTCGTACACAGGCTTCATGGTTTTCCGATATTTTTTTCTGCTTCAGTACAGGACGTAATCCGATGCGGTATGAAGCTCGTGGGTTGGCGACATCGACCAGTCGTATAAAATGGGATTTGACTATGTTGAAATTTTGGCTGTTTATGCGTTGATTGCGAGGAGCTAGGCTGATAAATTTACTTTTAAATAACGCTCGGGAAACTTTTTGTTTTCCTGTAGTACCGTTGAAATGCAAAAGTGGACGTCTAAAAAGTGTGTAAAATTATCTGAGCATTTTAATGTGCTGTATTCGAGTTTACTTTAGACCTTGCGGCTCCAAATAAACTTGTCTCAAGTTATGTACCGGCACGCTGCAAGGTACACAAAGCGAACACGTCTAGTACGTTCTCGGTAATTTTGCATTATTATTAATAACAAATTTGTTAAAGTAAATTGCTTCTCGGATGAACGATTCAGCAAAATTACTGATAGTACATGAAGTCGTAAAAATAGTCTTCCATTTTGGGCCATATCAGTCAAAAGCAGAGCTAGCAAATGTTAAGGCCCCATAAAGTAGCATATGGTAATTCGATCTTTGTCTTGGGACTAATCGTCTTCATTTGTTGCGTTTTAGGTTCTCACTCTGCGCACGAGTGAGTGAAAGAGAGCTCAAGCGAGTGTCTAGACGTCTCTCTCTCTCTTTGTATAAGAACTTATCATAGCTACTTGTATTGCTGGAAACAAATTTGGACATGTTATTGAATTTCGCCTTGTTTGGAGGGGCTTAAATTGTCTATGCTTCATTAACTCTCCATGAAACCTTGAAGTCATCAATTTTTTCATGGCTCAATTCTTGCTGTGTCATTGTTCTACCAACTGCAGGACGATGCGCACTATTTGCTAACATGGGATAATTTCGTGTTTCGGGAAGCCTTGTTTTTTATTTTTCCTTGGCTCAAACGCGACATGAGTGATAAAAGTTTACCGTGATTTCAATTGTCTTTACACGAACATTAATTCGTGTAAACATCGAAGACAATTGAGTAGTAGTTGCAACATGGGTAAGCGCTGGCAAACCCATGTTACTACTACTACTACTACTACTACTACTCCTCAATTGTCTTCGATGTTTACACGAATTAATGTTCTTTGAAAAAATTAGACGCTTAATTAGGAAGAAATACGACAGTCCTGAAATTTCATTTCATCTACACTTTTATTTGTTGTTCATTTTTGAAAGAACAGATAAATAAAACTTAATTAGTGTGCATGCTTCGAGAAGCTAACCTCCTGCCTGCTTTTGCTTTTTTAATTTTTTCATTTATTTGGGATGGAAAAGGGATCGAGCTTTTCGACTGGATGTGAGGGTCCGAGCTGAGAGTTAGATAGGCCTTCTCTTTGTTGAAATAAAATATTTTTTTGCCATGTTAAGGACCACTTTTTTTCGGTTCACTGCTGTCCTGTTCTCAGCGCCTACTACTTTCTTCTTCAACTTTTATCTTGTTTCATTAACTTCTTTCCCAACTTACTGTTTCAATGCTCCTTCTGCATAGATTCTGCATTCCCTAATATCCATACAAAATGGTGCCTTCCTCCTTCCTCTCTTCGGTACGCTCTTTTTTGTAACGGTTAGGGAGACTTAAACTAACCTACAATCTAATCTTTTCGATTGGATTGTTACAACTGTATTTCGTACATTTGTTTAGCAACGCGTGGGAGAACGAGGCAGGAGATAAACTTTATATAAGATATTTATTTTGAACTTCTCACTCATTCATATTCCCACCATTGGTCGTCGATTATTTTTCTACAATAATTTTCTTCGCACACGAACGGGAATTTTCTCACCGAGAATGTTATGGCACGAGAGAACAGCATGTTCTAGTTCGATTTTTGTCTTGAGACTGGTCGCCGTAGATTGTTTTACCGTTTTCATAGCAGAGAAAATTATTATTTTTTGAAATTATCTTGCTAATGACTTTAGATTTCAACAGTGTTTTAAGTCCTTTTTTCTTCGGCTTCAACTTCCAATAAATTATCAATGACTATGTGTAAGTTAATAATTTTCGAATATTCACGCCTGCTGGCACTATACTTTTTTCAGGTTTATATATCACTAACGATACATTGTATCACTATAGGTGATGTAATGTATCTTTTCTTTTTTAATTTGAATCGGTTTGATGTTATTTTTTTGTGAAGTTCAGTAATTTTGTGAAGTTCAGTAATTTTTCAGCTTTGCTTATGCGCTTTCGAGAAGACTTTGCTCAGATTGAAATAACTTCGCAATTTTTACATGCTTCGTTTTCATTTATTCCATTCACTTTTCCTCGCAATTTTTACATGCTTCGTAATTTTTACATGCTTCGTTTTCATTTATTCCATTCATTTTCCTCGCAATTTTTACATGCTTCGCAATTTTAGCATGCTTCGTTTTCATTTATTCCATTCATTTTCCTTCGTGGAGAAATTGCAAAGCTTTAAGTCTTATTTGGGGAGTAAAACAGCTAATAATTCATTATTTTATTTCAATGATCATTTCACAACACCTATTGCTTCAAATACGACATCGTTTCACTTTACCCAAGTTCATCAGCATTTTTTGCAATCACTTTCCGTCGTGGTGATATTGAAGAAGTTGAATTTATTACAGAAGCAATCAAAGCCTTTCACACCTCCGGTGTTGCATGAACTTGTGACTCCGGAAGTGGAGCAAGGGCAACTATCCGGGGTACTCTAGTCGCAAATCGAGCTGGAACTTGAAGTCATAACTGGATCGCAGGCTAAAGTAGTTCTGTTGATTTGACGACTTCCACCACACGTAGATGAGCTTGTTCCACATCCAGATGAGCTTGTTCCACATCCAGATGAGCTTGTTCCACATCCAGATGAGCTTGTTCCACATCCAGATGAGCTTGTTCCACATCCAGATGAGCTCGTGGTACTAGAACTTGGACATTTATTAACGCTAGTACACGATGATGGCAGTTGACAGGACACTTTGCAGTCCGTGCTTGATGATGGACATCCCTTGGATGAACTGGTAGAAGAGCAAGAGCGTCTGGAGGACTTTGAGGAGGTAGTTGTGCTGTCAGATGAGCTTGGGTAGCAAGAGGTGTAGGTTTTGCAAGGATCTGAGCTGAGGTCATCACACAGCGATTGCTTCATTGAGATAGCATACCCTAAATAATTACGCGGTTCTGATCCCTTTCCAGTCGACAGGGAGGGTTGAGAAAATCTACTAGATCTACAATCGGATGAACATACCGAGTCGCCCGTTCCAGTTTTAACGAGCATGGCGGTGGCGCTGCTCTTAGATTCGGTATCACCATTGCACTCGTTCGCAGACGATGCCGATGTCGACGACGACGATTTCGACGCTGAGCAACTGGTTGATTTGGTTTCACTTGAAGATGAGTCTAATTTACAGCCAGTCGTAGCTCTAATTTTAGTTATAGATGCAGTCTAATATTTTAGATGGCCATGTTTAGGCGTTTTATCACTCTCACTGCTGCTGCTGCTGCTGCTGCTGCTGCTGCTGCTGCTGCTGCTACAAGTGGAGGATGATTCAGTAGTTTTTGAGCAGCTTGTCGTTTCTGATTCCGTTGAAGGGCACCCAACTTTTTCGGTGGTGCATTCAGTAGATGTACTGGTTGTCGAACTGCATGCCGTGGCATCTTGACTCTCGTCGTTAATATCAAAATGACCGATCCCATAGAAAGTAGCTTGCGGGTGAGAGCATCCGACTGCGCATGTCAGATTGTAGTTGCATTTAGGAAGCTTCTCACAAGGGTTGCATTGCTTCTTGCACGGGACTTCACATTTAATTTATTGGCATTGATTTTGGCAGGGATCCTGCGGCTTGCAGCAGCATTTATTCTTCTTTTTGCCAAACGAAAACTTGTCTTTGATTTTCTGCAGTCCACCACTTCTCCCTCCTCCTTGGCACGGGTCCGCACACTGACTGGAGCTTGAACTGGAAGTGTCTTCACAACAGCAATCCGCAACACAAGTTTGTTGGGGGCAAGTAGGCACAACAACGCATCTTCGAACTTGCTGTTGTCCGCAGCCTCTGTTTTGATTTTAGGGTTCACAAGCTGGCTTTTCGCAACATTCTGAGGAAGATGAGGTAGTCGTTTCGTTGCAACAAGCGTTATTTCTGCTTCGGAAGAGGTTGCAACTTGGCAGAGTTTCTTTGACTTTTTGGGACTTGTCTACTGTCGTCGAGTTCATAACGTCGGTTGTTAAAGTTCTAAGCCGCAGAATAATTTTCGACACTTCAATGAAATTTTCAGACTGAAATGCAACCGGAGCTTTATACTCGCTTGTATCTGTGATACCACGGGTATTTAAATTTCAGTTCAATTTTTTTCGGGAAGAGAAATAGCAGCGATAAAGTTTTCTTTGCAATGTGTTTGTCTAAAAATGGAATATACTGTAGTATTTGAAGTTTAAATCGGAAAATATATCTTGCAATATCATCGAGATCAGAACGAACAAAAATTCAAGTTTAGGGAGTCGATTGGAACTCTACATTGAAGTGAAGCACTCATTAACACTCAAACGTTATCCAGCTTCATGGTTAGATTTTTTGATGAAGTAAAATTTTACTCAACATCTTGTTTAATTACGAGTAATGAGTACCTCTGGATCAAGTACACGAAATCTCATGGGGGTGCTCACTTGCCAAAGAAAACCGAAAAATTAAAATTAATGATCGGTGAAATATATATAACGTAATGTAAATAATTTTTTGACTACTTGTTTCGTAAATTTCCAATTTCTTCATTTGGTGAGAATTCCCATTTTTACGTCGTGCCTAACCAGTGTGACAAATTCAGTGCAATAATTACAATTGTCTCCTGTCGCTTGACACCCTACTGTCTCAAGAAGGAACAACGCCGTGCTTGCTTATTTCTGCTTCACGGAAGTCTCGCATTAAAAGAATTTTAATGTGAATCCCATTACTTTCTTTGGTTCTCATCGGTGAATTGTTGTCTCCACGAAAGCTTTGAATTCGACCCACACAAGTCGATCGGTGCGGCCGCATCCCACAATGTCACAAGAAAAACTGTACTCGTTACTAAAAAAACAGAAGTCACGGCATAATTTTTTACTTACACGTTAACCGCGATAAGTTAAATGAAGTTCATTATTCAACTCAAACTATAAGTTTGAAGTTGCTAGCTATTTTATGAATGCCAGACATTATTAAATCCATTAAGTATTAATTTTGAGAGGTTTTTAAATTCTTTCGAACGACCCATTTATGGGTCGTTTCGCAGCAGGAAGAATTTCAGCACAAATCATCGATGGGTCGTATCGCAAGCAACGTGTTTAGTTTCCATCTCGGCTTAATTTATACTTCGTGTTTCTGTGGCGGTTAAATTCATAAGAACTTGATATTCATTCATATGGTATTTTTTTCATATAGCAAAAACCCTTTAAATAAGTTCTTCTGAATTTGTTGATCTTTCGAAAGAAAAATTATAACATAATATATGTCAAAACGAGGAATGTATTTGAGCAACTGGTGACTAAGATGAAGGATACTTAATGTCAGTGACTCTAAAATAGACCTGAAATCTGTTGACGGGGATGACTCAAAATCTGTTTCATCAGCTAGTATATCATTCCATAAGACGATTTTCGTTTAAGGTTTCGCAGTGCATGAATATCTGGTGATTTTTCAGGTTCCAAGATGAAAATCGAGAAGGTAAAGCATCTGTCTGGGATGCTGTTCTGCGGGACTGAAGCGACAATCGTTCGTTTGAAGTGTCGGGGAGTAAAATCGAACCTTCAACTTTGAATGTAATTCTGTGTTTTTGCGCTCGACATTTCGGAAGATTTAATACGAATCAATTATCGAAGGATGTATCACTATTGTGGGTTCAGATGATTGGAATATAGTTTTGATCTTAGCTTCCCTCAGTCATTTTTCCCAGTTTTAAAGAAATCTTGACATAAGCGCTCATAGCAATTGTTCCAGTAGTATTAAAAAAATTTACGCATGTAAATTTCAGTTTCCAGTGCTTGTCAATCGTGAAATCCCAGCATTTTAGTTCAAAATTCTCATGACATTGATCGTCGCTTAACACGTTGACTACGATGGGTTAAACTGAAGTTCATTCAACTCAAATTTAAAGTCAAAAGCTATTCGCAAATTCGTAAATACCAAACATTAACTGGGTCCATTAAATACCATTAAGTTTAAAAGACTGTTAACATTTTTCAAACGACAAATCGATGGGTCGTTTCGCAGCATGAAGCACTTAGCACGACCCATCGATGGGTCGTATCGCAAGCAACGTGTTAAATGGCTTATTGCATCAGCATCCAAGTACTGTTGGAGCAAAGCAAGATGTTGGCACAACTGGTGTTCTTGAGCAGGGAATGGGGGAGGCCGAGAGAGAAGGTGGTCGCCCACGCCTAGTACTCTGCGATGCCACAGAGCGCTATTTGAATACGACGCCGCTTGCTATCACGCCGGATCGCTCGCTGAGCCTGAAAATAATGTATCCCTGGAAAATACTTCAAAAATATATTTTCGTTTAAATTTTGTTGATCGATTGATTATTCTGAGAGGGATGTACGATCAAAATTTGGATGCTCTTTCTTACAATTATGATAGATTGAAATAAAACAGTTCTTTGTATCATTAAGGGCCAGTTTTTTTCAGTTCACTGCTTTCTTTTTCCAGCACCTATCATTCTCCTTCAATATTTAACATGTTTCATAAACTTTACGATCTTGCTGTTTCTATACGGAGATTGTAGAGACACACCTTGCGCATTAATTCCCCGTTTCCTTAGTTACATTTTAAATCCTTCCTCCTTCCTGTCTTCGGAAAACCTTTGTTGTAGTTAGCAAGGCTTAAACTAACAATCTAATTTAATCTGTCCGTACTATTAGCATGTGTTATTTGAGTTCGCCTGTTCGCCAGCTGATTAACTTGATTATTTGATTGAAATCAGTGACTATATTCTCAATTTCTTTCCACCATCTGATAATTTGGGACGCTAAAGTCGTGTACAACATTGCTTGGGACTTCATGAGTTGTACACTTCCTTTTCACCCATTACTTGTATTCGTGTTCTCCATTGCTGGTATTATGGTGCTTTGGGGAAGTGAATGAAAAGTCCTTATTACACTCCACTCAGGGGATACAACTTTTGATCGATGAGCATTAGCGCTCCAATGGGAAAATGTGTGGTCCCGAGCTGAAGGTTAAGTAGGCTTCCTTTTTTTAAAGCAAAATAGGTTTTTTGTTTTGTTATAGACCATCCTCTTTTGGTTCACTGCTGTCCTGTTTTCAGCACCTCTGAGTTCTTTCGCAACTTTTATCTTGTTACATAACCTTCCTTCTTAGCTTACAATTTCTGTACGCAGAAGGTTTTGTGTAAATTCCGCGCTCCCTCAACTCCGTTCTAAATGATGCCTTCATCCTTCCTCTCCATGATCATCGTTGTTATGGTAAGGGAGGCTGAAGCTAACTCATAATCTAATCGTAGTACACTGGAGTGGAGTTCCAGTTTTTCACACGGTGCTTTGAACTTCAATGCTGGTGCACACCTTAATCTATTGCGCGCTGTTTTGCGTGTTCAGAATATTTTTGTTTGACATCTGCAACCTCCCGTCATAGACTTCCCGTTTTTCATAATCTGTATTATATGGTCCCTTCTCTTCGCTCTCTTAGTTGAGATTGCTTCTGCTGTGGCTAGGAAGTTTTAAACTAACTTTTGTAATTTAAAGAAAATTTGATGGCCTTCGGTGCTCTTCGGAGTGAAATAATTCATTTTTATGATGTGCACTTACATAGTTGCGGTTACATACTAGTACATAGTATCCCTGCATTTTACGGTTACTTCTCACAATGATACCGTATTTTCGATAAATTGTATTCACAATATTTGTTGTCTACTTTGCTTGCTAGATTCATGCGGAGACCAACGTTACTTCTTCACATGAGTTAACTGTTTTTTGAGTTAAGCGTCCAGGTTCATAAGAAATTTTCATTCTAAATACGTGAACATAGTGGGATAAAACCGACGAATATTTGAATGAAGAGCTGGGGTATTTCGTCTTATGATGTAATGGCCTCCACATCGTTCATTGATGAGCTAGTGGACGTTCTCAGATTGTTTACTACTAGGAATTTATTTCTTTTCTCCATTCAATTATCAACCTCAAGGAAGAATAGAAGAAAACGTAGTTGCGGCATCGAACAATGACAGGAAACCGCTCACTAAAGGCAAAAAAACTCCGGTTTGAATGCTCAAGCTTCATTTTTCTAGCAGTTGAGAACTGAAACTCGCGTGAAAGTACTCACGATGCTTTCCGATGGCTCGGCTCATATCCGAGTTGGTTTTGTGATCCTGATCGTAGTTTAATGAAAATTAAAATATAAATTTCTAGCTGTGGAAATCAAACTTTGTTATTTATTCCTTTGTTGCGAAAATAAAACGGTGCAATTTAGATTCTTTTTTATCCACTGGAGGTAAGCTGTGTTATACTTCGAATTGATCGTTTAACTAGAAAAATTGATTCAACAATAAGGGGGTCGGGAGGACACCCATTCAAAATTCCCATCCAAAATATTTTCGAGGAGTAATTTTGCTGACGAAATAAAAGCTCAAGAGTGGATACTAGTACGTGGTATCCTTGCATTTCACGGTTTTTGCTGAGATCTTCTATGCAGCTCCCTAACAGCTGGGCATGGCTTCGACGTCCTCTGAGAAGCCATTAGCTTCTCTCTAATGGACCAGGCTGATGCTTGGCCTCTGAAGAGCAAACTACTCCGTACACAGCGTTCCCTGAGGTTGTGTAGCTGCTCATTACAGCATTAGTAATCTTTATTGCGGCAGAAGTCCGTGGGCCCTTTGTAAATCTTTAAGAATTGGCTTGGCAAATATTTTTTTCACTCGTTGTTTATCACATGTCTTTATAACCAATTTTCTATGCAGTCATATCGAAACCTATGTTTTCTGTTCCTTTCTGAATGGTGCATGAAATTTGTTTTCTATCGAATTTTAAGCAGCTTTAAGTATCCATGTTTGCATCCTGGGCTGCAAAACCCAAGCGCAAAATGTTTCTTCGAACGAGGCTTACTTAACACTGCATGACGGCGCTGGTCGAGCCGAGCGCATACGCGAGAAAAACTTGACATTTGACTTTTATTCGCGAGGGAGGTGAAGGTTCCCGGACACGGAATGGTTGTTATAGAGACTACCTATACTTCCGACGTAAAGTGCCTGCAAAACACACGAGGAAATTTGACGGCGCTTTCTTTGCTTTCTGCATCTAGAGGACGACTTGCGAAAATGATCTTGGAGAATGCATGCATCATTTACTAAATAGATTTCCTGAAGCCAAGATTTAAATATTTGGTTAATGCATTCTTATTTCCAGAGATCAGGGAAACTTGAATTGCATTACAAATAATGGAAATTGAACTATTTCGATCTGAATGTAGAATATATTGTATCGATTCAAATGACTATCTCCATAATTGTGGGATAGAAGCTAACGGAGTATCTCTCGCTGTCCGTATCTTTAATCGTTTTATTTATTCTTAAACGGGTCAATCATAAATTCCGTTCATGATTTTGGTAAAAAAAATCCAAACTATAAAAAAATTACTAATATCACGATATGAAGATTAGCAGGACACAATAACTCACAGAACTGAGTACTGTGCTTTGAATTTGACTCCACATGAGGCGTGTTTTTGCTCTTGCTGTTTTCGCTGACTTCGGCCACGAATCTTTGAATAAGAAAGTTGAATTCATTTAGTACCATTTTAGTTTAATGCAGCTTTAAAAATTCTTGTGGAGAATAGTGTGACTTGAAGTTGAATAAGTAAGTTTAATCCTGTCTTTACCAAAGTTTATCTTCCAGAATAATATCTGAAGCAGTGGTTGCCGCTTGGAACCGTGCATTACAAAGGCGATCTGACTCGATAGCGATGTGTTGTATTTGTGACCGGAAGCTCGAGGTTATAAAACAGTTCGCTGTGACGCTACTAATGTCGCTCACCAACAGCTAACTCGAGTCGCTCATAGCTTCTTATGTTGGCTTTGTGTGGTGTTTCCCTGAGCCATGTTCCTCGCCACAATAATTCCCCTCAGGGGGATGCAATTTTGGCATCAAAGGATTTAGCTCTCCCTGTGGGGGAGATGTGAGGTCCCGAGCCCGAAGGTCAGGTAGGCGTTCCTTTTTTTAAATAGAGTAATTTTTCTTTTGTTTTGCCACGAACCACCTTTTCCCGTTTTTTGCTTCCCTCAGGAGGATACAAGAATTGTGTCTATAGGAATTAGCGCTGAGGGTCTATAGGAATTAGCGCTCTTAGGAAGAAAATATATCCCGAACTGAGGGTTAGGTAAGCCTTGTTTTTGTTTAAACGAAAAGGTTCTTTATTTTGTTCCGGACCATTTTTTCTCGGCTCACTCCTTTCCTGTTTTTCAGCACCTATTATTTTGTCCTTCAACTTTTATACTGTTAGTTGAACTACCTTTTTAGTACGCTGTTTCTATGCACAGAGGATCTTCTGTGGGAACCTACTATACGTATAGATTACCCGTTCCCTTAACTTCATACAAAATGATGCCTCCCTAATTCCTCTCTTTGGCCAGAGAAGCTTACACTAACTTATAATTTACTCAAATCTCCCTTTACAATAATTACCAACACTCACTGTCGTGCCTCCGCTGTTACTAAAACATGTCACCTGTTTTCGTTTCAGTAAAATGTTCGCAGTAATTCCGGATTAGTTTCGATATATGTGGTTATGTTTGACCCAACGCACTATCTATTCTTCACTCTGGTTGTAATAAGTCTAGTTTGTATTCATTTATCTAAAACATCTTTACGATTTAGTTCAATACCAACAACAGAAATTTCCTCTTCAACACGCGAAAGATAGCGTTCACTCGGAATGCTGCTTTGAATTAATTTTGAAGAATTTATGAAAAATTCATTTTCCTGTATACATTATTCTTGCTTTACATGAAACCGTTTCGATAGTTGTATTTTATCCTGCATTAATGGAATGATAGAAATTTTTAGCACAATTTATCCTATTACTCTGTATACAGCAAATTCTGCTGGACACTCTACACCTACAGAACACACGTGATTTTAGAGTAACTGTTTGTTGTGACGCACCCCGTCGCGAGTGCACGAAAGGAAATGATATTCGTGAGTCGGGGGCTCTCAAATCAGTGGAGGAAGAGTTTGTCCTCACGCGTTCCTTGCCTCGATACAGCGTCGAGATCCCGTCCTCAATTATTTGTTTCCGAGGTCTTCGACCGCCGTGGTGGCAGCGGCGGACGGTCGAGAGAAGCTGTCGCTTTTACGGATGCGTCTTCCTCGTTCCGGCGGGCCGATTTTTTTAGAACTTCCTGCACGCAATGTTTGTCGAGGCTGCAGAAATTGCAGTTTGGTTTGAAATGTTTTGAGATTATTTAAAATTGATTAACTGAAATTTATGGATATGTGTGAAAGATATTTATTCCAATGAGTTCGAAGGCAAGGAACTCATTAAAATGAGTTACTGCGTACTTGATACCTATTTAAAATTTATTCGAAATTATTGTACGATAAATTATTCGGCCATCGACTTTGATTTTGAGTACTATCGTTCCCTTGTTAGTTGGCGTAACATCATCCTAGAATAAGCATGGATCAGTCGCCCTCTAAACTAACAGTCTTCTCATTATCGCCTCGCTCTATATCGCTCTGCATAACGCTAAACTTCCGTCGGAAATGGAAAAAAGAACTTGGAGCTTTCTAAAGCGACGCAAGTGTTGGTTTTTGCGCAAGTCGTCCGGTATCAGAACTCCAGAGATAACACCGCCGTGTGGGACATTGCTGCGGGTGCTGATCTTGCCGTGTTCCCGCACAACTTGTGAGCAGCGGTGCCGCGATTGAGCCAAGCATATCATAACTGCCGAGGTAAGCAAATCGTCACACTCAGTCTTTCGCCGAGTTTCATTTTTTGTTTCTCCACGTGAAAGTTCACCGTAATCTTTTGATTACGTTTTCCGTTTCGAAGAAAGGTTGATGGAGAGGTGACTGTGGGAAGAATTCTTTTTCTTTTGAAAAAAAATATTTGCACTGGATCTCCAAATCAAATCAAGTGGTTATCGCTAATAAATAACATGACTGCAGTCTTGAGCCTCAAGCAGTGTAAGTGATCGCTTTTTGTATTCAATCGAATGTAATGAATTCCAAATAACCTGTAGTGGCCTCAAATCTATTGTGTTCAGTTGTGGAAATCAAAATTTTATCTCGTGAAATTCCCAAGCAGAGGCACTGATGAGAATGTAATTTATGAGATATATGCGGTCAATTTGGAGTTCTTTCAAGGACGGCAGACTGTCAAAGGTTTACCTCTGTGTGTTCTTGGAATTTTTCCGATTTTGGGCTTCACACCGCTGCCGTAACGTTCTTTGACCAACATTACTTGTAAACCTCTTTGTAATATGTTCAGAATTTTCAATCGCCTTTTCATATATCTGTATTATTACAGACTAGCGAGGTAAGCAGACGTATTACCGAACGAACTTAATAAATTTATAATTTTTGGAGGATAGTAAGGATTCTGTAACTGTTTTCGAACTATGTAGCGTGCCGATAGTCTGATGCCCTCATCGTTGATAACGCAATATTGCTACTCACAGTAGAGCCATATTGTTTGTTGCAGAAGACTGTCTAGGTTTAGTTTTATCGTAGAGTATCAAATTAAAATTTCATTTGATATGTTTTGGTTTCCCTCTGTTTTTTATTATAAGGCTATGCAGCGAAAAATAATCGCAATAATTGTGAAAATAGGGATAATGTTGCACCGACCTAAAATCGTTTTAATTTCATTTTTAGTACTTTCTTTTCAGATACCCTTTACTACGCTTTGCAGGCCTGTGGGTCTTGAATAACGTATGATTTAAAGTAATTGAATGATTTAATTTGATTTTCCAATGACATTTAGCTTGTACCATTCCATCGAACGCCTGAAATTAATAAAAATTCCCTACTATGTTGGCAAAGGCCAGATATTTTACGTGTGGTCATAAAGACAGGCTTCTAATACAATGGAACTACATGTGAATTTGTTGTTTAAGTTTATTTACAGTGTTACGGCATTGCCTTGAGCACACTATGAATGTGTTAAATTCTGTGCGGATAAATAAATCTTTTCAGTGAATCACAAACTTATCTTGAAGTGTGGTAAAAGCAATTCACCACTAACATTTCTTGTGTGAATTGTCCAACAATCGTTGCTTAATAGCTATAACATGAGAACATGTGTAAGATTTTTCTCGCTCCTGCATCACGTAACCCGGTTGCGCTGGGAGATCATTGTCGAAAGCTGGGAAGTTTTGGTTCTTGCGGTTACACGCGCGGGTGTAAGCATGACTGTCACAACTAATGCGATCTTAGCAGATTTGCCAATCACGGAGGCTTGGTAATTCGTTCATGTTTTGTGAGCACTAAATGGTTTTTATATTACCTTCTTTTGATGTCTTGGGATGCAAAAGAACCATTGTTCATGAGCTAGGATGTGTGAATTGTGCGACTGTAAAATGATTTTCCCCACTGACCGGTTTTATAGGACTAAAACAGCAGTTATGAACGACAGCAATGACAGAAACACGGATGTAATTGAACGAACGTAACTCAGTTTTGAGTTTAAATCGTTTTTTAGTTGCAAAAAGCACCTGAAGATATTTTATATTCCAAATGAATAAACATTTTCGGTTTGCACTGGGCTCTTGGTTTATTAAATCAAATTTAAACAAATCGCACTAGAAGTGTTAGGAAGGATTTTTCTTCGTCCAGTAAAACTTTCAGGTTCCTGATTGAAACTCTCTCTCAAATTACAGCTTGAATTTCGTGTTTAGCTTTCATCACATCATAAGTTTATTCAATGGAAATGTAAGAAATTGCTGTTCCCTTTCGTTGTCTTCGGATTTTTCGCATCTTCCCATCGGCAGAGCGAGACGGTCTTCAATGCCGCGCATCCGACCGTCCTTGACGGCTTCGATCAGGATCGTTGCTCCGCTGTCATTCTCTGGATCTGGAAAAATCTCAACCAATCTTAGACGTAATTTTCGATCTGTGAGAAAATTGCATTTTTTAATTACAGAACTGACTGCTGTCTTCCGCTACTGGAGGAGGCTGGACTACAAGTGAAACTAAAACGATCAGTTATTGCTGACCGTACCTGAACAATGACAGCGCTCATTTTCGTGGCACTTCTAGACTACATTTTTTGAAGCTCACTCGTTTACTCGTTATTTATTTAATGTTGTAAGCTGTTCCCATGTTTCTACGATTCAGCGCAAGCGATTTCTTGATCAACTAATCATCACCAAGTTTCTGATTCTCTGATAAAGTTGAAAATTTTTTCTATTCATGTGTTTCAGTTAATTTTTCACTGACGAAAGCAGCTTCATTTGCTATGAAAATTCTAAGGATTATTTAGTTCCATTTGAGGTATTTGAGAATCCGTGAACTTTTTAGGAGGACCTAAGGACGGAAATTGTTTTGACATGTGGGTGCGCATTGAGCTAAATGTGCCTTAGAGATCCGTCGAATTTTTCGATAGGAATATGCTTGTCGTGTCAGTCCTCGCCACTCTTTGCGATCTTCAATTCCCTTCAGGGAAAAGCTAGATATTGAAATAGAAGGTAAATGCTTGTGTGTGGAAAGAGGTAATTTGGTGAACTAATACATTATGGAGGTTTACAGTGTTTGCTTTTTTTCATTTCTCCCACTTAGTGGATTCTCTGAACGAAAGTGACTGTCAACTAAAATTGCAAAAATCGGAAGGAAAAAGGTTCGTGAATTAACTAACGGTGTTATATTCTAAGCATCCTAACAATAATTTTACTAACGATCTCGTAGTAAAGTATTAATTTTAAAGACATTAGCAATCTTCCTCATCTCCTACTTGAGATGTCTACCATGTCAAAATTTTCTGTTAGGACTACCGCCCGCCCACATTCGGTGCTTAAGGCGCCCGATGTGTGGACTTCATTAAACCTAATGTTGAAATTTATTGATGGCGCCTCTCTACGCACATGCGAGACCGTAAAATCTGTGAATATCTTCGACACATTTGAGATTGAAATACAGCAGATAGGTTCAAGTTGGGTTAGAATCCGATGGGCTTGATTAGGTAAATTAGATTTTTTTCCATTTTAATTAAAGAAACAATGAATATCAGAAAAAGCTAAAAGCGTCTATGAAGATTATCAAAATGAGTTATTATACTAATAATCTTATTACTTTAAGACTCTCGGATTGCGGATATTTTTCAATTGAAACGAACGAAAACCTTAATTATCCAACTTAACCCATAGAACTCCAATCTAGCCTAATTAACCCAGGGTGAACCTGAACCTATCACCCGTGATTTAACGTTAAATGAACCTTCATGAGTCGTGCATTTTGCTCCCTGACACATGCCCGGGTAGCGTACGTAGTTCAATTTTGGTATAAGCTTTTGGCCACCCTAGTGTAAACGACAGCGTGCGGGGCGTGGGCGGGCATTAGTCCCTACACTGAAAATTTTGGCATGGCAAGTGTCTTCTAATGGCAAATGAGGAAATTAATAATAATCGATAAGATTATGTAGAGTAAAATTTTAGAAATTAAACCATTTTAGAGGGTACACTCATAGTTTCTATTTCATCCTAAGGAACTAGCAAAAGTGTGTCGCTGCCTGCTTCTTTCAGCGTACAACTAGTCTACGTCTCTCTCTGATGAGACCTGTCATTATGAAAGCCCACTCGTAGCAGTGATTATGTTGGTAAAACTATGGATTTGTCACCTAATTTCTACCCACCTGTATTAAGGCATTAATTCTGGTCGATGAATCCTCATCTAATGAGTAATTAATTAATGGGAGCGTTTCAAAGACGCAAACTATTTGTTTTCCTGTGAGGCTAAATCAATTTCATTACTGCTGTTGGGTCAATGTCGGTCATGCTCATTATTATCTTTTCTTTTACCTTGTCAGACGAGTGATTCATTGATTTGTAACTATGAATTAAGACGAGCTGAAAAACGTTCCGATACTAGCCCCATCTTGAGCTAACGTTTCTTTTTTGCTAGTTTTTTTATGTTGATTGTACGGAGACTGCGTTGTTTGAATATCATAATGTCATTGTTATCTTTACGACCATTCTAATTTGAAATAATATAATAAAATTTTCCAATTGTGGGCCTTTTTGCGGGAAATTTAACATCTCAGTTTTTCGAAACTTGAGCGGTCCGAGTTGACAAATTTTTTAGATCCTCGCTTTCTAGATTTTTTCCCTGTGCACTAGTTGTACAAAATATGCCCTGTAGCGTCTTAGCGACATCAATTCACGACTTGTCGAAACAATTTTCGTGGGAGCTGAACAGAATCGACGTAGAATTGTAGGTTATTAAGGTGTAATTAATTCATCGAATGATGAACCATAAGGAGATACATCGATTTTATCCCCATCCGTAGGATGCAGTTAATGTAAACATGGGAATTAGTGCTTCGAGGAGAAGATGTGAAGTCCCTAGTTGAAGGTTAGGTAGGCCTTCCTTCTGTTCAAACCGAATAAGTTGGTTGTTTTGAAACGGACCATCTTTGATCGATTCACTGCTTTTTTTTCAGACCTCTAATTTCTTTTCAACTTTTATTTTGTTTCGTAACCATCCCTCCTAACTTGGTGTTTCTATGTCTTGTGTGGAACACACTTTGTGCATGGATTCAGTGTTCTCTCAAATCCATACTAAACGATTCCTTCCTTTTTTCTCTCCTTGGAACATCTTTGTTACGATTGGGGAGACATAACTAACTTTCAGTATAATTTAATCTCCATTCGATTTGAGTGAAGAATAGATTGAAGTTGAAATTTGCACTGATAAATCATTCCATATGAATTCCTTGCGTAATTCCTCTCAGGGGGATACAACTATTGCATCTATGGGAATTAGCATTTCCAGGGAGAAAATGCAAGGGCACGAGCTGAGAGTTGCGTAGGTCTTCTTTTCGTTGAAATAAAATGTTTTTATTACGTTAAAGACCGTCTTTTTTCGGTTTACTGCTGTCCTGTTTTTCAGCACGTACTACTGTCTTCTTTGACTTCGATCTTGCTTCATAATCTTCTTTTTTAACTTCCTGTTTCTATGCCCTTTCTGCATAGATTCCGCGTTCCCTTAACACCATACGAAATGGTCCCTTCCCCTCTTTGGATCGCCTTTGTGGCGGATAGGGAGGCTTAAACTAACTAATACTCTATTCTACTTGCATAATTTACGTAACTTACCATAAGAACTTTCAAGTTGGGTTTGGATGATTTAGGAATTAAAGGTGGTTTATTAGTTACAGCATTTGGATGGTAGATAAATTAATCTAACGTGTTGATTTATATTTCCAAATAACGGGAAGTGCGAAGATTGTTTTGTCGTGAAGGACGTATGGATTTGGTGACATAGAAGAAGATAAAGAACCGTAATTCTGACAATATGCCATGACAATACTTGCATAGTATTCGCACGTGCAAGACCCAGAGACTCGGAAGGTAGGCCATTTCACCGCTGCGGACAGCGCTCCACAAATTAGATCCTATTATTTTTCTTTGTTTTACGTTGTGCGCCGCATTTCACGCACGTCATGCGGTGGTCATTAGCGAAGGCCGCGGAGCTGCGTAGCTGCAGCGCCAATTTTTCCGTATTGCTTAGTGCAATAGTTTTGGGCTTAATTTTTTTCTGATAATTTTGAAGATCGTTTTCGTGGGCTTCAGCCATCAAAATGCATTTTATAATATTCTAAGCACGATACTTATTCCAGGAAGTGCTGAGTGCACAAATTTGAGTTATACCTGTGCAAAACTAGTGTTCACCTTGTTTTTATTTTTCTCTGTGATTGAATTTTTCATCCACTGAGGTCTGTGGAAAGTGACCTTGGGAAGACGGAGTAGTTTCAGTAATCCTGAACAATTTTTAGAGCGTGGGTGTCTCATAAAATTGAATCAGAGTTTCAAGTATTTCTGGATATCTTTGCAAAATGAAAAATTTTAACCATTGATGTGTTAATTTTTTGTTAACTTCACTCCTTTTGTTATTTGCGGAACTCACACCTCGAGACCACTTGGTAAAAATACTCTAACAAACCTTCGTACCTGAGATGGTACCCGAGATAGGTGATGGGAGGTTTTCCATTGTCGTGTGCTGGACCTTTCCAGATTGAAAAGACTGTAATTGGTATGAACTGGTGGGGAGACTCCCGCGTGGATTTTTCGAGGTTCTATCTACGTCATCCGAATATTTCACCAACTGCATTGTAGAACTACAATTTTCTTGCATTTTAGGTGCTTCTTACTAGTGATGGTTCTCATGTTGGTTTTATTGTCAAATATTGTTAAAATATTCAATTTTGAATACTATTTATATATTTTTTCATAATTTTCATTGATGAAAAACTAAACTAAACTGTATCTCTTTTTGCTCAATGCGCTATCTCACAACTGCAGTACCGCTAAAATTAGTAAGAGCGTCTATACCTCGTTCTCAGTTTTTCAAGATTACTTTTACTCCTTTGATGACTCGCACAATCAAGAGGTAAAATTTATGACTTGTCAAACTCACAATGAGTACGAATCGCTGGGGCTCGTTGAGCGTCATTTGTTGGGTTCAATTTGTGATAAAAACTGTATCACGAACGACTGTGTGTATTCATTTTTCCCTGGAACTTGAAGAAAACATAGTTTTTGAGAAAATAGTTTAATGCTTAACGTCAGGACCGAAAGTATGCGTTGCTCAGCGTAAGTTCGGTCACACTCATAGGTCTTTAGCGTTTAGACGGTCAAGGAATGGTATTCCATTTGTCTTTACCAAAAATAGAACGTGGTATAATATTGGTACCTTACGATTTGATCAGCTTTTCAGTACGTCTGTAGCCTTATGTGTTTCACGTCCTTGATTTTATGAGACGAGATTTCTTTGCACTCGCGTGACCGTACGTTTGGCACGATAGGACATCATCAGGTTCCTTGACCAGGATTAGTGTCGGTTGCCTGGAATTTCCATGATATTCTTCGTAATGGTAGACATCTGCAGAGTTTTGCTCGCCTCACGACTTTTTCATTTGCACAAATGCCTTTTTTTTTGCGGAGGCTTGGCGACCGGAGCACTTGCAAGGTCGTACCTGCAGGCCCAAGGTTGCCATGGCCGCAGGTGTTGCTGTCACTGATGGCTTTTCCTGTTCTTTATGCGAGTTTGATTTGTACAGAGCGTCTTTTGCCGTGAGCAGGAACTTATATCATTTCAGAATTATCATACATGCTTTTCGTAAGTTTTCTCTTGTTATGGTGGGTGTTTTCTCTTGTCTACGCTCTTCTCTTCACAGCGTTTGCTCCACCGTAATGGGACTGAGGAAATGATACAAAAATATCTCAGAAGGATAAAATTCCGACTATTGGATCTTACGAATGTACTCAACGAGAATGCAATAATTCGCTTTATTTTGGTAGGCTTCAAAAACAAATCGTGCTGTTCGAGGGCAAGGCTCGTTAAACATTTGGCTGGTCACCGCTACGAACAAGCTCCCTTCAATTCAATTACTTTGTCCACTCGATGGTTCCTTGCCAGCGCGGAGCGGCGGCAGTGAGGCGTGACCGCGGGTGACCACGTCGATGAGGTCTTGGTGCTTGCGCAGACAAGAGGCAGGGGAGGCTGAGGTCTGCGACGCGTGAGGAAAACGAAGGGCTGTTGAGTGTCTTCCCTCGCGGCCATGTTTCGAACTTCTTCCTGTTATGAAAACACTTTTTGTATAATTTCTTGTAGTTATAATTACATAAAATTGAAATGTCTCGTACTTTAGCTAGTAATCTTGATTTATGAAGCCTATAATTTACTGAGCCCGCTGTGGAATTAGTGTTCATCGCTGTTATGCCAATGACAGCTCGCAGCGCATGCTGAAGTGCTTCATGTGGGAAACGGCTGTTAAAATGATTTAATCTGGGTTAAATTTTTAGCCACATGCTCTTGATATCAAGGGGAAATGCCCAAGGCTTACATGTCTAATACCATGTTTCCATTTTCCCCCTTTTTCGTGTTTCTCACTTAAAGGAAGCCTGGGCGAAGTTCAATAGGTTTCAGATATGATTGTGTCGTCGTTCTTTCTACGCTTAACCTTTTCGTTTTCGGAAAACGTACTGTGATATATTTTGTCTATTGTAAGACATGCAAATCGAGGCGCAAGCATGAGTTTTATGTCATTTTTAAGCTTTTGGGACAAATTTATGGAGTTCTACTGATAGTCTTTTGAGTGGAAGGAAACAGTCGTGAAACTCGACAGAATATAATAGTGACTCTAGGATGAATCAAAATATTACTTTTCAACATTTACTGAAATGAAAAGAAACACTTGTTGGATAGTCAACTTAAATTTCTTCGGGATGGTGGCGACACGTGCAATGCAATTATGCAGAAATAATGCCGTGAACCTCCTTGCTTGAGATCACTACAGAACTTAACCTCATCATCATTTATGCTCGGTGAAAGTTACAGGGTCTCTGCGAATAATTTCGGCAATAAGCCAACTGACTCCATGAAAAACTGTTCCCTCATCTCAATGGACTACTCTCGTCAATGATGATATTTCCGGTGTTTCACAACTCTGTACGTAATTCTGAGCAGTTCCATGATTATTTGAGTTGAAATGTTTGCCGGTAGTAAAATGGATACGACCTAAATAATTTCATAAGTTCATAGATTTGTAAATCGCCTGCCAGCGGGCGCGCTGAAGATCTTTCTCTGTCGCTAAACTGTTCAGGGAACTTCCCGCTCCTTGAGGAAGCCTATTATTTTTGGTAAAGACAAATGTCATACCAATTCTTGACCGTCTAAAGACCTGTGTGTGCCCGTGCATAGGTTGAGCAACGAATACCTTAGGTCCCGACGTTAATCATTTAATTGTTGTCTCACATTCACTCGAGGCACGCTGGTAGTGGATGTCCTCGTTACTACTTTTAACCCAGTAACGGCAAAATTGTTTTACTTTAAAAAGAAGTTTTACGGTAAGTTCCTTTAAATTATCATTCATGAAACCCAGTACGGTGTGAACTTTCCATCGAAGCATTTAGAATATAAGAACCATGTGAGTGATTTTGTAATGTCCTTCAGAAAAGACGTTCGTCGATGAAGGGTTAAGTGAAATAACGCTCTTTATTGGTTACGCATGAATACTCGCCATGAATTCAGTAACTCTCATCGAAGAAAATTGTTGTGAGGTAGTTTAGATACAAAGTTGACCTTGTCATTTGATTGCGCCCTTTATTTTATTTTTACTTCTATCTTGTTCTAAGCATTTTTCAGTTCATGCACAAGTGTCTTCGATAGTCCATGAACAAAATGAACACAAAGTATTTTTCATTTTTATTCTCCTCGAAGAGATGCAACTATTGTACCTTAAAGAATTAGCGTAATGGTTAGGTAGGATTTCCTTTTGTTGAAATAAAGAGCTTTTTTATTTTTGTAATAGATCAGTTTTTTGCTCAGTTTTTTCTGCGCTAGTTACTTTCTTCTTACACTTTTATCTCACTTCATAATTTTTTCGCTCAAGTTATTTCTATACCCAGGGTGTGGGGTTTTAATTGTGGATAAATTTCTCATTCCTTTAATTCCATAGTAATTGTCGCATTCTTTCGCCCTCTGTAAGAAACACCTTTGTTGCAGTTAAGAAGTTTTGGCTAACTCGTATAATAGTAATTTTATCGCATTGCTTTCAACTGTTCTCGGCAACTGCTATAACGCTCTTCGAGCAGATATGCTGGTAAACAAGAGTAATATACGAGTAAAAACGCACACTGTACAGTATGCAACACATTTATCCAAATAAAATAGTAATATATTGAACAATAGCAGCAGTGGTCCTAATGTTCAATTTCGATAGCAAACAGCTTGCTATTCTCAAGAATTTCGAGTGTGCTTATGAGTTTTTGACATTACGGTAGCGGATTAGTGAAGAAAATCCTGTAAAATTTAGGGAGCTTTTTCCAGTTCATGGGTGTATTCATCCTTGACACCCATAGAATTTCCATTGAAAACTTAGAGCTTGAGCTCTCAGTAACTAGAGCAGTGAGCTTTGATCTTTGCTCCATCACTTCACCTTTGTTCTGCCCTTTGACAAATTTCATTTCTTTTGACGGTCGCTTGCATTTCTTGTTGCAAGGAGCTTTCGTCGCGCGAGAGATCGTGCCAAACCACACCCTCTGCAGGGGGACGGTCACCGCATGTCGTGTTGGACACCACGCGATGGGTGCCGTGCCCTTGCTGTGCTGGACCGTCAGCAAGAAGGCTATGTGAACGAATGGCCCTTGGTCACCTGGGTTACACTAAGAAACTATTTCCGAAAACATTTATTGATGTTGTCCACTGGCGTCCTGTTTTTCATCATCTACTACTTCTTCAACACTTATCTTGATTCACAATCTTCTTTGTCAATTGACTGTTTCTATGCCCCTGCTGCATAGATTTCGTGTTCCCTTCTCTCCATACTAAATGGTGCCTTCCTCCTCAATCTCTTCGGAACGCTTTTTTTAGCTGTTAGGGAGGCTTTTACTAACACCTAATCTATTGATGTTGTTCATGTGGACAACATCTTGAAATTCCAGTCTTCGGGCTTAGGATTGAGTTAGCACGTTAGTCTAATTCGTAATGTAAGCGAGGCAGAGTTACGTTCTTTTCAATTTTGGTTGATGTTCCGTTGTTCGCCGAAGACCAACTGCCGGCGAATTATTGCATGATCTTTGGTTCTCATTATTATCCACAGCTTAAAATTAGCTTGTGCGGCTATCCTGAATCTCTGCAGCTTTTTCTTTGTACGCGCGGAATAGTGTAATAAACTACAGCCAGAGTTCTCATGCAACCTCATTATGCCAGATGAGGAAACACAGTAAGCGGAGTTTGCGAGCCTTAACACAATGAAATATTTGTACCGTGTATGTGTTAGTTCTTTCAACTTGTTGATTTCTGTAAAATGTGAACTTTATATGGTACCAAATTACGTTTGCAGAGATGGAGAGGTCACTCTTAATTCCTCCTCAAAACTTCCAGAGGGTTCTGTGAAGGACACTGTTTCGAAACTTCTATTTAGGAACACCTCTTCTGCGCAGAAGTATATTTAGCACAACTTAATGTGTTTTTGTGCCGAATATTCTCCTTTTACTCTATAGTAGTCCTTATTAAGAATTAGAACTACTTACCGCAGATTCTTTAACGCTTTCCACGAGAGGGAGGGGGGGAGGCTATGGTTCGCTAGCATGTGACTATTGTATTACGGATCAAATTAACTAACATGATTTAAGTTGTAGACAATCTCAAGCATCAACGAAGTTTCATGATAAATAACTGGCGTTTTTGTAATATCCGTGTTTGTTATTATCCAATGAAATAAACCTTGAGCTGTGGAATTTATTAAAATTTTTCGTTTTCATCGACAGATTCATCATTTATTTGAATTATCATCTACACGCGATTTCTGTTGATGTTTCTGCTGCTAATCAACGAGTAAGCTTCACCTTCTAAAGTAAGACTTACCGTTTTGGATTTTTGATGGTGCTTCTGTGAGACAAAGGCTTCTAGACCAACCTTTTTAATTTGACCTTTTCACGCGTTGGAAGACTTCGAGTCCTTCGAACCAGTGTTTCAATTTACTTAATTGATCTCGAGGTGCAGTTGGCGAGCTGTCGACTTGTTGCTCGCATGCCTGGGGGTGGCGGGAGCCTGGCAGGAATGCCATCTGGTCGAGCCCCTCCCGCAGGTACTTGTCTGCATTTCGTGTTCAGTAACTGTAAACCCTGCTCTAAATTATTGGATTAATTTTAATTATTGCAAAGGCGAATTTTCAGTTTGTGGTTCAAAACGTTTTTTTTTGGGTAGTGGAGCAGAATGATTTTTGAATGCGAGAGACTGTGGTTAAAATTTTTTAGTCTGTGGGTTACTGAGGCTATAATAGGGCGGAATTGTAAATTTCACATAGAATTGGAACTTGATTCTGATGGGAAAGAGAGTCTGAAGATAAAAGAGTGCAGAAACCGTGCTTATTATGTGCTGTTTAAATTGAAGACCACACAAGATGTGTAATCTACTCAATTAATGCTTACGGCTTTTGAACAGCAGAGCTTTCATCTCCAGCATTATGCCCCTCAGGGGGATACAACTATTGTATCTATGGGAATTAGCGCTCCCAGGGGGACAATGTGAGGGCCCGAGCTAAAGGTTAGGTGGGCTTTCTTTTTGTTAAAATAACATAGGTTTTTGTTTTGTTACGGACCAACTTTTTTCGGTTCACTGCGGTCCTGTTTTTTCAACACCTACTACTTTCTTCTTCAACTTTGATTTTGTTTCATGAACTTCTTTCTCGTCTTACTGTTTCTAGGCCCTTTCTGCATAGATTCCACGTTCCCTTAACTCCATACTAAATGGTGCCTTCTTCCTTCCTCTCTTTGGATCTCATTTGTTGAGGATAGGGAGGCTTAAACTAACTAATAATCTAATCTCCAGCACTATACAGACCAGATGTTTTCTGAATGCGTCTTCAAAAGTTTGGACTTAGTTTTGGACTCCCGGCATGAACTGTCGATCCTCAAGTTACAAATCTTACTAGAACCTCATGTTTTCACTTTGATGACTGGGTATAATTTTTGTGCAAGTTGACGCTCAAATAAAATATAACTCGAAGATCGACAGCGGTTCTTTGGATAGTGATTCCAATTCTCACAAGGTCAGCAGTGAATTGAAATTTTAACGTAAAGCTGTGCTGCAATCATTATTTTTAAAAAAAGTTTTCAATTTAATGTAGCGTTTATCTTTTGGGTCCAATTTTCTGTCATTTTCCTCAATTTCATTATGAATTATTTTACAATTATTTGCCCTACATAATCATGGACTTCATTAATCGTTTTATGGGAACTGGTCAGAAGCGTTAGGTGTTTGCGAAAGTAAAATGAGTTGCTCTGAAATTTCAAGAAACTGTATTGCTTATTACAGCAACAAAATGTTGCTAAAATATTTTAATTCGCCAAATATTTGAATAGTCTATTCTAACAATTGCCAACCTACGTGTTTGTCCTAAATTTTCATCAAATTCACCCAAATGGAAAAGTTTTGTCGCTAGGTTGCTACCACTACGACAAAACTTTTCCTGTTATTAGACACGACTGTGTTGTAAAATATCTCCTACAACTGATCTCAATTAAGCGCTAAGAGAACATTTCATTGGCGCTTACAGCGCTAGACCCTCAATCCTACGCTGTTTGTGATCCCAGAGCGTGTAATTACAAAGGGGTCAAGGATACCCCTTCGTGAAGAAACCCAGCAAAAAAATCCATGAACGATAATAACCTCACATGCAGTAATGAAAGGGAAAGCTGCTGTTCAAACTTATAGTCTCACTGGAAACAATGGAATTGATAGACGACTGCCTGTCACGACATTTAGACGAGAAAAACAGACTCGGGCGTGTTCGTCTGAGCTACACAGGGCGCGGAAGACTACTTCGTTGTGACAGTCGCAGCGCTTTCTTTTGCAAAGCCTTAGGAAAAGAAAAGAAATAAAAATTTTTTATTTCCAATAAAGTATAAGATGAAATGTTGATACATTGGTTTTTGAAACATACATTGGTTTTTAAAACTAAAAAAAGTGTTGGATCCACTCTCTTACGAGTTTGAGCCATTGTTGGGTTGTCTTCAGCCAAATTTATATCATTTACATGCTCTTGAAGTTAATTTAGTGTTCCAAATCGCTCTTTGAGAGGTTTGTTGTGAGTTTTTCGTGATGTGTTTTTTTCGATGGCTGGTTGTATTTATCTTTATCAGTCGCCCCCAGGTGCACTTTTGAAGAATCTTTATATTCGACTTAAAATGAAAACTACAGTTGAAGGCAGGAACCTCAGGGTCCATCGTAATAGTGATCCTTCATTTTACTTTGTTGTTTTTTATTATAATTTGCTAAACATGAAATTTCTTGGAAGCCTTTCCTTCTGTGGGGGACATTCTCTCGTGCAACGGGTGTTCTATATACGTGAATTGTGGACCAACTCATTTGTTGAGTTCATTTTCTGTACGTATTTGTAATGGTTCTCTGAATTTATACGTCATTAAGAACAGAACGAACGCATTATAATGTCCTAATGAAAGCAAATACATTGACTTACAGATTGATGCTATATCTACAGACGACTCGTCATCCTACTTTCTGGCCAGTAAACATCACCGCTTGGAAACAACTAAAAATGAGTAGGATTTAAAGAAAAAATTGAAAGGGAGGTTCTACGCGAACCGAAGCAACCAAATCCATCGTTTCGCGCAGGTTTCACGTCAGGAACGATCGAATTATTTTCCCAGCCAAGAACCACAATAATGAACCGCCCCTCGGAACGTGAGTGACAATGCAACAGCTCAATAAATAGCGGGTCACCGCACCAGGCGCACGTGCTCCCCGTGACACGCTCTCTGCAAACAAAGCTCAGTTTCTCCTGTAATGTGAATTTGATTTGGGGGAAACGCAAGCGGCCAATCTGAGCCATTTTATATTTCTTGCTAAACTTCTATGTTGCTTACCCGGAACAATCCAATGAGAGTATGGCTGTTTGTCTTTTGAATGGATAGTCATTGTATCGGCTTTTGTCTATTTCTTGGAATGACCTTCCCATTTTGAGTTAAATTCGAGCCACGTTTAATTTGCAATTAAGCGATGTAGGCACTATCTCGCCGTGATTGTGTTAGCAGTGTATGATTCTTTTGCGTTGCTTGCGTGTCGATGCGTAACTTGCGCTGTTAACTCAGTTGCTGACACGAGCCTCGCTGTGCAAACGTGCTTACGGTTCCTGAACCTCCGTCACGGGCTGGCTGGATAATTACGAACTCTAGGTAACTATGGCGTCTTGTTAACTGCAATTTTCATCTTTTTCTTCTTGGTGTAGTTAGCAGATTTTTTTTATCGATGAAAATGAATTTTAATTCGGTGATGAAATTCAACCTGCACAAGTTTTTGATTCGACCATTGAGGTTAAACGGGGTAATTTGTGGTTAATGTAGAATTTTGTAAAATGGAGTTTTTCGTTCCGATATTTGATTCTTCATTGTTGTAGTTTCATTGCTTTTCTTTTCCGAAGAACAACGTATTGTGCAAGGGATTGTGTTAATGCGACTTGGATCGATATATTTCATTTTTACAATTTTGATCATTCTGGATACATACTGTCATTTGTTATAGGTTTGAACCTGCTAAGGAGGAAAGAACTCTCTAATGTTTCAATTTTTCTATCTCCCAATATCTTATTAATCTCAAATTATCCATACTCCATACTCTCAAAAGTCAGTTTCTGTTCAAAAACTCTCCAGACTGTCGGCGATTAACTAAGCGTGTATACGCCAAAAAATTTCCTTTTTGATCTAGCAAGTTCAGGAAACTGAAAGAAAGTATTGACTGAAGAGGTGCGATTGCAATCGCTGAGGATCTGCTCCCAATGACACGTTAGGGATTAAAGAAGCAAATCTTTCCAAAGCTGTTTTCTTCAGTGTCGCATTTTGTGTACATGCAGGCTTGCGTCAGGTGTGGTGAAATAATGATGGCCCTGGTTTGTATCAATTCACTCAATATTCTCATACATCACTCCGTTTTAGAAATGGTATTTGTAGTACAGCGACATTTGCGCATTGTAATTTTCTGATTCCATTGATTAGAGACAACACTAGAGATTAGATGCTGGCGGAGCTACGGTGCTCTCTATACTCATTATGTTAATATTGCAAATGGTGCTGGCAATAGCAACGGGTGGCAGGGTGGCCTCATTTCTCTTTGCTTTAAATAATCGCAACTCAGATGGTGCTGACAATATGGGCGGCCCACAGGGCTTGCCTCATTTCTCTTTGCTGTCAATAATCGCTATGCAGATGGTGTTTGTATGGAGGTAGGTTGCCTCAGTTCTATATTTCTCAAAATCGCTAAATAGATGATGCTGACAATATGGGCGGGAGGAAAAGTTGTCCTATTTTCAATCACTGGGAGTAATCGCATTGCAGATGGTGTTAGTTGGGAGGTAGGTTCCCTCTTTCCTAAATATCTCAATAATCACAAAACAGATGATGCTGACAAAATGGGCGGCAGGAAGAGCTGTCCTACATATATTTACATTGAGTGATGGCATTGCAGATGGTGCTGGAGATGGTTGCTGAGGAGGGCGGGGGCGGCGGCCACGCACCAGCTGTGTCGCGGCACCAGCTGCTCCAGCTCAGAGAGCGCAACAGGGGGCAGACCAGGCTCCTGCTCGCCACCAAGCGCCGCCTCAAAACCCAGGTGAGCTTACAACATAATAGTGATGATGATGATAATTAGAATGATGATTCGAATTGGAATGATGACTCGAATTGGAATGATGACTCGAATTGGAATGATGATTCGAATTGGAATGATGATCGAATTGGAATGATGATTCGAATTGGAATGATGATTCGAATTAGGATGATGATTCGAATTGGAATGATTATTCGAATTAGATTGAAAATCATTTGAAAAATGATAGTTATAATGATGATGATCATTAGAATAATGATAGTAATAATGATGATCATTAGAATAATAATATGGTTAGAGCAATGATGATATGCATCCCTCAGGGGGATGCAACTATTGTATCTATGGGAATTAGCACTCCCAGGGGTAAAATGTGTGTGGGCCCGAGCAGAGTTAGGTGGGCCTTTTCTTTGTTGAAATAAAATGTTCTTTGTGTTATGTTAATTAAGGACAATTTTTATCCGGTTCACTGCTGTCCTGGTTTTCAGAACCTACTACTTTCTTTTTTTCTTGTTTCACTTTTATCTTGTTTCGTAAACTTCTTTCTCAACTTCCTGTTTCTATGCCCCGTCTGCATGAATTCCGAGTTCCCATATCTCCATATTAAATGGTGTGTTCCTCCTTCCTCTCTTCGAAACGCTCTTTTTTAGCGGTTATTGAGGCTTAAATTAACATCTAATCTAATCTCTATTACTAATATGCTTCAACATGAACATTTTTTCTGAAACATCTTGATTATGCTAGTCTTCTTTGTCTTCCGCAGTGTTACTCGATGGGAACTTGAGTCCTCTTATTGATGATTGTTCTAGCTTCACGTCGCAGGAAGCTGCTTTGGAATTAGTTTCTTACCTGAACTATTTATCATTTTTACCTTCCAGCTTTAGAAGGCATTTTCTTATCTGCCTCTTTATTTATCTCATTCCACACTTTCTTCTCTCCGAGAAGAAAGCCGGTGTTTCGAACTGTTTCATCCGAAGTGAATTTAGCACTGGTATTATACTATTTATTTAAATCTCACTGAAGATTTGAAGTTAATTTTACGATTGCCTTCATCCAAGCTAGCTATAAATTGAAGTTATTTTTCGCAAATTTTCCCTGAGAATGAATCACAGATTCTTTCTTCTCTGGTGTAAGAAGTATTTCTCTATTTTCCAAAAGTCGTTGATTTTACGAAGGCAAACGCGTCCGTTCCTCTAAAGTAAACCGACGAAGAGCGTAGCATTCCTCAATTACCGACTTCTTTTGCGACGCGTATTGTGCGTAAACGCACCATCACAGGAGCATATTTGAGGCCGGAACGGAGCCGCCAGCCTGTGTATCTGCGGCTGCGGAATGAGGGCGCAGGCAGACAACAAACGTGCGGGCCCGGTGGTTGCTGGCGCCACGGTTGCTTCATTTAGCTGCAGTTTCCTGCTTCCGCTCCTTGACACTAATATCGATGATGCTGGTACCGCAGGGGAAGAGACGAAGCTTTCTGTCATGGTCGTAATTTTGAGCGGATGAAAGAGATGATGTCGATTGGTTTTGGGTTCGGTGCCAGGGATGTTATCATCGGCTTTGCGGTGCTCGATATCTTTGAGTTTGAAGAAAATTTTTGTAGGGATGTTTAATGTGGTCATGACAATTTTAGCATTTTTAAGTTTTATTTAGCCATGAATATTCTCTATTTCTTGGGTTGTTCACACTTTGTTTCAGAAAACCGTAGAAAATTTTCCATAACGGTTAAAATTTCGAATTAAAGTTTCTGCAACTTACGTGAAATACGTGTCTTATGGGTTGTATAGTTTTGCTAACGGTTGTAGATTTGTCGTGACGTACAAACTTGAATTTTGCAATGTAGCCTTGTGAGTGGATGTATCATGTTGAAACTTAACGGACTCAATTGAGTTCAGCCAACTACCTTATCAATACCAGTTATGAAAAAGACCTTGCTATTTCTTAGCAATATTATCTACGAACTTCATGTCATAAACTTAGCAACAAGTAAAATAAAATTTTTCTGTCTTTACTCTTAATTAATACAAAGAAAAGCATCTTATCTTAGAGCTGATAATCTGCTATGAAAATCACTTCATCTGCAGGCGTTTGTTCTGGATAATGAAGCAACTAATTCGGTTCCCTTCGATTGTAAACTAGGCTCGTATTGAAGTGGAACAAAAGTGATGTGTTTAATGCTGAAGAAACAACAACGAACGTTGAATCGTTAGGCTTAGTCATCAAAGACCCTCTTGAATTCTCTCATAAAAGCCTTCTGCTCATTAGAAACGTTCTAAAGTCGTTGATTATCATACTTCAGAGCATTAACTTCTACAGATTTTAGATAATTGTTTTAGATCAATACTCTTCACTAAGAATGACTTTGGATGGCGTCAAAGTATCCTGATTTGTTAAAGGCTGAGATTAAATAATTAAAGTTTGAGGTCGATCAGTTTTTGCACACTGCAACCCCAAATGATGTGCGCACAACTCTCGTTAAAAAAGGCCATCAATATACACGGCACTTGTACTTCTTGTAAGTTTCAACCGTATCGAATAAAATCTATGCTAACCAGTAGCGTTCACCTTGTGGGAGAAAGCCATAAGATGATAGTATAGGTGCAGCAGGACCTTCTCTTCTGTGTTACGTTCCAGAATAGACAAATGGTTAATCTTGAGAGGAAACCGAGCTCCAAGGAATTACTTCCTCTCGTTCGGTAAAATTGAACTCAGAAAAGCAGATCGAAACTTACCGATAATTTCCGGTTCAACCGCAGCCCAAGTCTGATGGTGCGAAGAGAGTATCGAAGGTAGCTATTTTCGTTCAATTACTTCTGAAAAGGTCATTTTAGGTCGTTACTGGGAGTGGAATGAGTTCTGAATTAAGCGCAACCAATCAGGAGCGTGATGGCTCTTCAAACCAGTTTAGGATGAAGCTCTTGAAAACGAACCACAATATTTCAGGTTCGAGCTCTTAAAAACGAACTTCAATATATCTGCTTCGATTATTACTCTTAAGCGACTTGTTATAAAATCTTCTGAATTATCCGTTTGTCGAATTGATCGTGTCTCCTAATTTTGCAATTTGCAGTCGTTGGTTCTTTCTCAGCTGTTAGTTTAATTTGTGGCTTAGAACGGAAGAACTTGGAAAGAAATGATTTCTTCATTTGTTCAAATATTAATATTGTATTCATGTATTTGTTAAACAATTTACTAAAATTTACTCTCAGTTAGAAGAAGCGAATCGAGGAACCGCATAATATCCCCTCAGGGAGATACCCCTATTGCATTTATTGGAATTAGCTTTTCCAGGGAGATAATATGAGGTCCCGAGCTGAGAGTTTAATACGTGTGTGGTTTTTAAGGAAATAAAACTTTTTTGTTCGATTCACTGTTGTGATGTTTTTCAGCCCCTGTAACTTTCATCTTAGATTTTTATCGTGTTTTCGCCTTCCTTCTTCATTCACTGGTTCTATGCGCAGCGAATTTTGAATGGGAGCACACCTTGTGCATAGATTCCGCGTTTCCTTAACTCCATACTTAATGATGCCTTGATCCTTCCTCTCTTTTGTAAGCCTTTGTTGCAGTTAGGGAGGCTTAAACTAACTTATTTTCTCTAACAAAAAACAGCTTGTTGATTTTTTATACTGAGGAAAATATGTACACTGGAAATATTGTGGACCTTTTTACTGGAAATATTGTGGTAACTGCCTCGGGTTAAACTGAACTTTAAATATTAACTGAAATTTAAATGAATTTTTAATTCATTATTGAACTTCACAGACGCAAAGTGGATCAGGCGTGTTAACGTGTGGAGTTATGTTCAGCTCATGAATTCCACACATTATGAATATCCCATGCTCTGTTATTTGTTACATAGAAAACACAGAAGTAACTGATTAAACTTGTATGGATAAATATGAACTAGTCTATTTGTTCATCAACTTCCCTGAGTTGAAGCCTTTAGCACATGGATCCATTTCTACGATGCAGGAAATACACAAGCAACATCCCTTCTCGAATAGAGGATATCGTCGAGAATGCTGATCATTTTCATTTAGCGGGGTCCATAGAATAGGCTCTAGGTTTATGTTGGTTAGGTCTGTCTATCATACACCACTGGCGCCTCCTGAGAAACGGTATTAGGGAGACATACGTTTCCTATGATTCTGAATTCGAGTTCACTTTGCTTCTTAATGTTTTCTTATCTTCCTTGGCATCTCTTCTTTGTCTTTTCTTCCTTCCTAACTCTTTTGTCATGCTCAGGGTATCCTGGGAGGAAGCAAACTTCGTACATAGATTTCCCATTTTCTGAACTACGCACTAAATAGTATTTTCTCTTCGCTCTCATGAGATCAAATTGTTTTAAATTAGTGTTATTAAATGAACAAATTTCTTCTGATAAACTGAGGAGGGCACAGTATATTTTCAATTGAGTGCGAACAGAGCTCCTCTCGCAAAGCTGAAGTAACTGAATAAAAGCGCTTCTGGAAACGTGAGATAGGATTGTAAAATTCGAAAATTTGAGTCATTCCACGCACGATTGTGATGCCACTCACGTCGAAAAAAATTTTGTAGGTATAAAAAATACGATCGCCTAAAGCTGATCGAGAATGGCCGCCTAAAGTTTTTGAGGAGCTTTAGATTTTCTAGTGATGCTCAGCGACCGAGCTACCAGTTATACGGGGCGTCCTTCCGTGTCACCTCGCATTTTGCGCATCAGTTGACACGCTGTAAAGGACTACATCGCCGCAGGAAGATTATCCATAAGCAGCACGAAGAACTGTTACTTTAATTTCGGGGCAGTATGAGAACACCTGTTATTTCTGCGTTTTTTGACCTTGGACCAAAGTCCAATGATGGATTGCACAAAAACTTCAACGGATCATATACAATCACGAAAATCAGTACTGAGCAGCATTCGAGATGACGAATGTTTCAGCGAAAAATTTCTTCACCCGTTACGGGGAGATCTGACTATTGTATTTACGGGAATTTTCGCTCAGGGGGAAAATGTGAGGTGAAGGTGCGATGACCTTCCTTTCCATGAAATAAAATAGGTTTCTTGTTTTGTTATGGGCCATCTTTTCGGTTTACTAACATCATTTCTTCAAAATATTACTTACTCTCTTCTTCAACATTCATCTCGTTTTATCAACTTCTTTCATTTCTACTATTCTTACGTGCAGGGTGTAGAGGCACATCTTGTGCATAAATTCCCAGTTTGCTTAATTTGCTTAATAATCGGAACTGAATGGTGTCTTCCTCCTATATCCCTTTGGAACCACATCTTCGTTTTAGTAAGGGAGGCTTAAATTAACTTATAATCTAATACGAGTTAGATTTTGTTCATTTGAGATAAGAGAGTGAAAAAATTATTTTTGATGACAACTGTTTGAGTTGATTTGATCGTTTAAATGCTGTTTACAATGTGCGCATACAAGCTCCATTAGCCAATTTTAGTAACAATTTATAAATTACATTTCTCATTAGTTAGAAAACTCCAGTTCATTGGTAGACAAACACTATTGAGCTACAAAAACTTTAGCTAACTCAAGAAGATAACTTCGGCGAAGTACCTATCAATTCATTTATCTGATGAACTAATGAACTAATCTCTCTGATGAACTAATCATTTTAGGAAACCCTGCCGATACTTCCTATAGACCATTTGCGGAGTCAAATTCGATGTTATTCCACAAGAAATACTTCGCGTGTTTGAATGACAATTTCTTTACTCTCGGGGTATTTTTTTGAGTTAAATTTTATTTAAACGCAAGTGTTCTATTCTTGTACCGTTATCCACTATGAGTTCCAGTTTCATAACTGTTTTAGTGTTTTTTCCTTCACAAAAGAAGTATGTAACCATTCGTTTCTATTGCGTAACATTCTATTCGGTTCTATTGCTTCTATTGACCCCAGTGCAGGAGTCACGGAATATTGATTCCGACATCTGCACATTTTAATACCGCGTAGAAAGTTCCATTCCCCCCACCATCTACACTGCACTACTGACGAATGTCATTGCTTTGCGTCACACTCGATCGCTTTCACTCGTAATGCCGAACTTTCTTGTAGGCTTTCTTTGACGTGCTATTATCGCGAGATATGGAGCTTACTACACGGGTGTCTGGATAAGTTGGGTCAGGGGGCCTTAGATGTCACTTTATTCCTTACTAACAGCAACAAATTCGTTCCAAAGAGAGGAAAGAGGAAAGCACCATTTAGTTTGGAGTTAAGGGAACGCGGAATCTATGCACAAGGCGNTATTTCAACAAAAGGAAGAACTACCTAACATTTTCGATGATTTAGCTCAGGACTTTACACATTTCTCATGTGAGTGTTAATTCCCATTATAATAGTTGTATCCCCCTTAGGAGAACTTACCAAAAGGACGTAATATTCAAACTGTAAATGTTTGTGTCTACATCCTTTTAGGTAAATCTTTTATTGAAAATTCAAGTTAAATGATTTTAACTTTAATGTTCATCATCTTCACTTTTTCTAGTTTGGAGAAATACCTTATTTTTGAGTTACTGAAAACTCTTCGTGGGTGTGGTAAATGCTGCAATTTTGATGTTTGTTGCGCTTTACTGAGTTTTCGTTTCTCACATACCTCAAAAAACGTTGTTTTGAGGGATAATCTATCAGTTTTATTCCTGTAGATGCTGAAAACTTTCCCTGATGGAGCGATGGACTCCCTGTGTTAAGCAAGTCCTTCTGGTTTCATCTGTCAAGAAAAATCTGGGATGTTCGTTTCTGGAATTTGTTTGTAGTATCTGAAGGACTTCTTTTGAGACCTGCGTTATTTCAGGGGGAAGGTGCGAGGTCCGAAGCTGGAGAGTCTGCCTATTGTTGAAATTGAGTAGTTTTTTTAGTTCACTGCTGTCCTTTTTCAGCATTTTTTACTTTCGTCGTTAACTTGTACTTTTTTCATGTACTTCTTTCAATCTTGCTGTTCCTATTTGCAGGGCGGGGGACACACTTTGTACCAAACCTTGCTCCATGCTGAATGGTGCTCTCCACTTTCCTCTCTTGAGAAAAACTTGATTGTAGTTAGGGAGGCTTAAACTATTTCATAATCTAATACTCATTTCTTCCTCTTTTTATCATTTTTTATTAGTCCCTCGTGAGGATGGCTGACTTTGTTGTGCTGACTTCTCCAGCGATGTTCCCGACGTCGTTCCGTTTTCGACCTTTTCCAACTTTCCGACCTAGGAAAAATTCTCTACGAGAGTTGCAAGCCTGAGCTCGGGCTACTATGGTTACAAATGAAAGTACGAAATTTCTAACTCAAGAGCAAGTAATGGCGCATTTTGCGTACTATGCTGTATAGTTTTTTTTTCTGTTCTTTATTTCCGGCGCAGAGAACCTGTGCATCAAGAAATCAATTTTCACTACTGGTGTTGGTAAAAGACGAGATTTGTTCCTATGTTCTATTCATCGATAGGTTTCTTCCTACCAGGTGCTTAGGCGTTGGTTTTTTAAAGTACTCTTTAGACCTCCTTTTCGTAGAACCATATTTATCTTTATATTGCTCTAATACATCTATTTATCAGCACAAAGTTATGCATCTGTATTCGAAGAGTTATTCTCATTTATAACCTGAATTTTGTTTTATTTTAACGTCTGTTTGAAAGGTGTGCTCTTTTCCTAGTTGCTTTCGATGCTTCCAGTTCTATTCCACGTTTCTTCCACAATCACATGGCCCTGACCAGAGTATTCTTTTCAATTACAAAAACCGTTACATATCGCTAAAATGCTTAAAATTTATTTCAACACTTATTTCTACACAACCACTCAATGCCAGCATTTTGACTTGAATCAACTTGTGAAAAGTCTCTTCCTGTTCATAACTGGATCATTTCTTATTCCACTAGATTTAGTTAAACCCAGTTTTTGAACATTTATAAAAATTCAGTAAATCTATCTTGGTTTGTAATTCTACAGTTCTTTGTTGTAAAAAATTATCACCTCACAATTTCACTGTTTTATATTAGTTTCGTACTCATTTTTCACGAAAAATGTAATTTTGCTGCCTAAAGCTGGAGGCAAAACGGCGAGCACAGTTATCTCGGGAGGCAATCTGTTCTTTTGCGGTCTCAAAGTTGATGCTGACATATGGTTAGAAACCATTATTGGGAACGAAATAATTTTGATGTCATTTGGAATCATTACATTCTTCACTCTAAGGAGGGAGATTTTCTAAGGGCTCGAGTCATGTAGATTTGTGTATTTATCCTGAGCAGTGTAGAGTTGTGTATATTTCCTGAGCAGTGCTTAGCGGTGCCTCTTGAGGCCAGATGTCTCAACTGTTACATCGTCGTAACGATATAGCTGGTTGCGTAAGTTCTTCTGTGGACTCGACGACGGTGTTGTGTGTTTATGGCCATGTCCTCGAATTTGTGCCTTTTTCAAACAAAATTTCAGATTTTTGGTCACAACAAATGGTAAACACCTGCTACGCCGACATATATAAACTTATACTGCCAGCTGCAGCGCTACGACGATGCAAGCTTTGAAATGATGGCATTAGAGCATGAGAGTGGAGCATCCTACGCACAGTTGTGCTAGGCGCGCTTGGGACGCTCGGATGGAAGGGTGTGGGAACTGGGGCGCGCTGGAGGTGGCTTTTTGTCTCGCTCTTGTGAAAAACTCTGGTAGTTTTCCTGATGAAAACTGCTCAAAACTTCGCCTGTAAAGCTAACGGAACTGGCGGATATAATCGTGTGGGAACAAGGGATTGAAGAAAAAAGTCTAAAGGTATGGGCATGATGACGCTAAAGGCCCGAGGGTGATGCTGATGAAAAAGCTCCATTCGTGTAAACGTGATGCTGATGAAAAAAGCAGCATTAGGGTAAGAGAGATGAGCTCATGAAATTTGAAATTTGTAAGAATGATGCTGTCCATAGTTTTTCCTCAGAGATGAGCTCTAAGTGTATAAATTTAGGTTATCTTCGAGTAATTTATGATGTGAATTAAATCTTCCGTGTGCGTTAGTACACAACACTCAAAAACGGCATATTACTTAACGTTCAATGATGTTGCTCGTTTGAACATTTAGAAAAATTGACATTTGAAGACAGTTTTATTGACCAGGTCATATTCACGTGCGTGTTTTACGGCACACGTTTATGACAACGCTTTGATTTAGAAATTGCTCATTCTTTACGCTCACTTCGTAGTTCAGTCTCTCATAGTAAGCATACGGAAGACTCGCCTTGCTCTGGCGCGGTTGAACCTCTGTGATCGAACCTTGACCCTTTCAGGGACACGACTTTTAAATAAAACATCACCAAACGGGATGTGCACGGTGAATCTTACCGAATGTATGCGTGCGTCATGGTGGTTCATACTAAGTACCATCATGATTGAAAGCGTAAAATCGCCACCAGAATTTGTCAGTAGTGCTCCAGATCTTGTCATGTACTGCCAGGTCTCGAGAGTTAGCTGCTGTATTCGCTCTCGAATATTAGCTTGAAGCTTCACTGTACATCCCCTATTCTCACGAACGCTCGTATTTTATTCGCAAAAAAATTCTTTCTAGGGTTATCAATTGTAGCGATGCCTGTTCCAAGGTTAGAGCAAATATCAGTCGTTTTATACCTAGCGCAGATTTTTGATACCTGCTCTACAGAGGTGATCAAATATTTGTAAATACTTTTACTTCGAAAAAGATTTGATCAGCGTAGTAATAACTTAATGGTGTACGTTTTCCTATTGTTCTATTTTGGTTTCGTCTCGCCCTTACGGATATAACGTGCCCTTATGTATTTGTATATAAGGGTATGTCCACATTCGTCACATGGCTGGTTTCAGTGCGGCGCTGATATCTGCGCGTTCTGCTATGAAATTTAATGTTTCAGTGTTAATTGCTTTTAATTTTGAATTCAATTTACCTAATGAAATTTGTTATTGAAGTTTTTCGATACTGAAAAACACTTTTTAACGGTGAACAGTTCGAAGTTTCTGGCGCAGTGTCTCAGCGTGCGATCAGTCAGAATCAGTCGCGTACTTGATATGAATTGCTTTTAACAGCTGAGAGTAAATACAAAAGCAACGACAACGGAACAAAAACGGAACGTTTCCGGTTCGCTGTGATCAAGATTACATTACGTTCATTTAGATTCCCCGACTTTTGGTTCCCCTAATTTTTGACGAGATAAGATATCGCGCGAGAGATACATTACGACCCCGTGTGTAGCAGTTCTCAGTCACGGTTGCTTGACGTACAGCTTCATTAGGGTACATTAACCGCAGTCATCGTCTACTATTACGAGAGTCCGCGTAAATCTTCCTCTTCTTGCATGCACGGCGCCTTGAATGCGTCGAGAGGTGAAGGTCGAATGCGAGTTTTTCGCTCTTCTTAATCATGTGACCGAAGCGCCCCTGGCTGTGTATGATCGAGTCTCGTCTTGTCTTATTGTGGCTTGTTTCTGGCTGACAGCTGTCAAACGAGAAGCAATACACCTGATGAAGTAAAATTACCTTGTCGCTTCAAAATTACAATCTGATTGGCATTTTCGAACATGAAACGTGCTGTCTCGAACTAGCAGTGATTCACAGATAATCACTAGTCAAGTGGTGCAATCTCTACTGCATCACTGTTTAATCTACTGATCGTAAAACTTCTTCTCAGCGTCTCCCAGCCTCATATGCGTACAAGATTGAAAGTGAAGATGAAGGAAACCAATTTGGTGCCTCGCTAATTGTGAAATAAATAAAATCAGCTGTAATTACAGAGTTGAGGTACGAGCCTCGACTGTACCGAATGATGCTTAGTGAACGTATGCGTTTGTTGTTGTAGTCTTCGCGTGTGTAAGACCAACAAATACATTTCCTTAGAAATACTGTTCGTCGAGCACGAAGAACAGTTAGTCTTCGGTCTGTAAAGCGGGACGAGCAGCTGTGCACACGGATGTCCCTCAGCCCGCCCTGCAACTTGTCTTCACGTCAAACCGGTTGCGACGAGCTGTTTTGATGCTCGAAGATGCACGGAAAACTTTATGGTGAAAGACGCTATCGGAATTTTTGTCGAATGGACTCTCACGCCCATGGTCTTCATTAGTAGGGTACTATTACAGTTTTCTTACATGGGCATACTGGGTTTGCGCATATTGAAAAGTAAATGCATTAAATTTTGAACAATTATATTCACCCGCATATAAATAGCAGCCATTTTTATGACCACCTGATAATGTGTTAGATAACGAATCTCTAAGTATACAACGTTATTCAACTAATAAAAGTTTATTTTCCTTGACCTAATGTCAGGCAATTTCCTACATCGAACCTTAAATTCTTGCACTACGTATAATCACATGCCGTCAACTCCTTCTCGAAGATAACTTTTTACACACTAAGAATCGTAAACTTCTGATTATAACCACGTTAAACCTGAGGCGAGCGTAATCTTCGAACGATTATCATGTACCATATTGAGACTGGATGGCAGGAAATATGAGAGACTCAACTGTTCCGCAAAAATTAAATCACGTTCCAACAATTGCAATCGTTTCTGCTGCAGAAATGAAATTTCAACTTCAGTTGCACACTGCAGGAATTAAACTATGACGTCACACTGTAGGAATTGAACTATAACGTCACACTGTAGGAATTGAACTATGACGTCACACTGTAGGAATTGAACTATGACGTCACACTGTAGGAATTGAACTATGACGTCACACTGTAGGAATTGAACTATGACGTCACACTGCAGGAATTGAACTATGACGTCACACTGCAGGAATTGAACTATGACGTCACACTGCAGGAATTGAACTATGACGTCACACTACAGGAATTGAACTATGACGTTACACTGCAGTAGTCAAAACTGTGACGTCACACTGTAGGAAACCAAACTGTGACGTCACACTGAAGGAATTGAACTGTGACGTCACACTGCAGGAATTGAACTGTGACGTCACACTGCAGGAATTGAACTGTGACGTCACACTACAGGAAACAAAACTGACGTCACACTACAGGAAACAAAACTGACGTCACACTGCAGGAAACAAAACTGACGTCACACTGCAGGAATTGAACTATGACCTCACACTGCAGGAATTTGATTATCTCGTTCCATTGCAGGAACGAAATTTACGTGAATTCAGAAAGCAGGGTGTAAAATGGCATGCCGCCACATTGTCATACGAGCTGAGAAACAACCAGTGAACGAAATCCAGCCAGGAAATTGATTACTAGATGACGGTAAATGAAGTTTTTCGACACTATATGCAGGCAGAATGTGCGTTTATTAGTCTTCAGCGCATCATCAATACAAGTACAAGCATACTGGTGCACATACATTATTTGTCCATCAGAGTTATTTACTAAAATGACACAAGAAGCTTCACTGTTCGTGCCGCTGTAGTTCGACAAAAAAAAATATTTAGGAAGTTCAAATTTTTCAACATTATTGAAAGCGTTACAACAAATCGTTTAGACGCTCTTTTTTTGCTAGTTTATTTCTTATGCTACAGACACATTAGTACCATTTTTAAGCTACCTTCACTTATACACTTCTCCCGTAATTCAAACAATTAAATGAATGAATAAACCAGCATGAGAACAAACGCTTATTTAATAGTTGAATCGATAACGGATACTTTGGTCGTTATCAAAGTTAGAAGCCGAACGAGTTCTTTACAACAGACAATGAATGATACATCTTTGAGTACTTTTAGAATATGTTCAGTCCCATACGAAGCTGACAACCCCGACACTGAAAAGTATATAAGTCCATTAGGAAAAAAATGCTACCTTCTTGTAAAATGCTCACCTACGACCACCATATCGACTTGAAAGCCTACCATCTCCACCCTATTCCTAAATGAAGGAGGCTGAAGTCGCGACTTTTTCTGTTGAGAGGATGAAAGGAACAGTGTGATCCGTTTTTCTACTCCAGGAACCAGCGTTTTCCCCTTTTAAGAAAGCATCTACTAGAGAGCGCGAGACACGCGAAGCGAACAAAAATACCAAGCACATTTGCTTTTCGATCTAAGCAATAACAAAAGGCGAACCTTACATGACGATAGCATTGAAATAAATTAATATAAGCCTGCCTGACCACAATAAAGGGGGTTACAAAAACAGGGAGGTCAAATTTAGTATGGAAGTAATGGAACATGAAATCTATGCATTATGTATGTTCCCACATAAGATC